>CAUYLG010015913.1:0-148410 GCA_963573385.1 Cacajao melanocephalus
ATAGTGGGAGACTTTAACATTATACTGTCAATATTAGACAGATCAATGAGATAGAAAATTAACAAGGATATCCAGGACTTGAACTCAGACCTGGAACAAGTAAACTTAACAAATATTTACAGAACTCTCCACCCCAAATCCGCAAAACATACATTTTTCCCAGTATCACATTACACCTATTTGAAAAGTGACCACACAATTGGAAGTAAATCACTCCTCTGCAATTGCATAGCATTTCACAGGTTTAAACGAAATATTGGTTGGCTGCTTGTTTGTTATTTTCATCCCTTATTCCTTCCTGTCTCCATTGTTAAGCACAATTATTGGCATAAAAGAGGTTTTTAATACCCATTTTTAGACTGTATTCTAGCCCGGGCAATAGAACAAGAATCCCGTTCTCTCTCCCTCTTTCTCTTCCTCTTTCTTTCTCTCTTACATTCTTTTTTTTTCTTTCTTTCACTCTTACTTTCTTTCTTCTTTTCTCTCTTTTTCTTTCAAATAAATAAATAAAAACTGTAAAATATGTTAAATGGGAAAGAGTCTTCTTTTTTTCCAAATCCTAGAGCCATTGCCCCCACTGTTTCACCCATTTCTAAGTCAGAATTCCCTCCCTAATTTTGGACTATATGTTTCTCTCCTTTGCACTGATTACCATTCAACAACCTATATAATTATTTTGTGTGTTGTCTGTTCATAGCGTCCCTATACGCTAACTATATTATTGACTGTCCAAACCAAGACACCTTGCGGAGTGAAAGGAGGCACTAATAGAAATGATCTCAGGACAAGAGGCGTCAGTGGAGATGATCCTGGGTAAGACGAAGGGGCGGTCATTTTCACTGCAATGCAAGTCCCAAGCTCAGGGATCTGGGTTTGCCCTTTTTCACCCCTGTGCCCCACCTGTCTAAATTACATATGAATACCTGTGAGATGGGAAAGTTCTCCAAAGTTCATATCTTTGACTACATTAAAAGGAGTTACAATCTCTTGCTCTATGGCTATTATCCACTATTATCATAAATGTGTGTGTATATTCTCTAAATCAGCTACCTTGACTCACTCCAGCATGTCTGAACAGAACTGGGCAAGCTCCAGACCCTGGTGCATGCCATTCCTTATTTGGAAACTCTCCTGACCTTCTCCTGACTAGCTTCCTCCTCTTCCTTGTCTTCTTCCTTGTCTTCTTCCCCCCTTATCTATTCAGGACATTTCCAAGTTTTCTGGGTGAAGCATGGAATGTGAGGTCTCATTCTGGCCAGTGGAAACTGGACACAGTGGTAGGGCGATTGCGTCGGGTTGTGAAAATTATAAATGTCCCTGTCTCCTTTGTTCAGGTGTGTTCTTATGGCAAGACTGCCGGCCAGTTGCACCCTTCCTGCAGGAAGTAAACTAACCTTGCTGAATGATCCATTGTCTCCGTGTGAATTTTTCCCGGCGTTATAAACCTGTTTCCAACAACACCCATGGGTGCTCACTCAGTCATGGTAGTTACCAGCATGAACTCTGAGCGGGCTGCAGAGGTTCAAAGCTCTGGCTCCATCACCAGTTAGTTGTGTTCTTTCCTTGGGTAGTTTCCTTGAGCTCTATATCATTTAATTTTCTCCTTTATTGGATGGCAATAACAATAATAGTACCTACCGCACATGGCTGTGTGAAAGTTAAATGAGATCATCCACAGCAAAATGTCCAGCACAGCAGCTGGCACTTGGTAAGAGTGAGCACCAATATTGTCGGCCGCGATTGCTATGATCTGTCCTCCTGCGACTGTTTTAAGAAGGTGTGTAAGGCAGATGGTTGTGACACTACCCAGCACCCCTCTACATGGTGGTAGGAGGAGCTGTCTTTCATCTGCAGCATGCCTGATCATGCCCATCTGACCCTGAAACGGGCCCCTGGCCCGAGCCTGGCCTCTGGGAGTTCTCTCCTGGAACTTGGGAGCAGCCTTTTTCTAGTGTGGGCGCTCCATCCCAGCTGCAGTTGACAGCCACTCTTCTGCTTCTGAGGAGGACACACATGCAGAAAAGGAGATGAGAGCTGAGGAGAGGCCTGGGCTTCTGGGCCCTGCTGTGGCTAGTCCTGGGGCTCAGCAGCACTTCTGTTGTCCATGGGCACTGCTCAACCAGCTCTTCCCATAATATATGAGCTGGAACCTCCTCTGTGGAGCAAGCTACTTT
This sequence comes from Cacajao melanocephalus, assembly GCA_963573385.1. Taxonomy (NCBI): domain Eukaryota; kingdom Metazoa; phylum Chordata; class Mammalia; order Primates; family Pitheciidae; genus Cacajao; species Cacajao melanocephalus. The sequence continues at coordinate 2,175 of CAUYLG010015913.1, forward strand.
GAGCGCCAACTGCAACTAAAAGGGTCCCAACAGAGGCAGTGTATTCTGTTGACAGCCAAGAGCTGTGCTGGACAGAATCAACCTACTAACATACAATTGTTTAAAAAAGAGATGAGCAGCAGGTGAGAAACAGTGATGGATGCTCACCTTGCGCCAGGCACTGTGCTGAGGGCTCTGCTTGCATCGTCTCATTTGATCCTGACAACCACACTATGCAGTGGGCGCCATATTTATCCCCATTTTATGGATGAGAAAGTTGAGACTCAAGATGCTCAAAGGAGGAGGCTTCCTAAGGCCTCTCAATTAGTTTAGTGGGCATCACTGTTTACTCCTAACAGCCCTTCCATCCCAAGTGACGAATCAAAGCCGATGAGTGTATAGCGGACCCCTGGTGCATGTTATTAGACCAGGAATGGGAGCAAGTGCTACACCAGACCAGCCAGACGGGAGAGGAGAACGTATTTTCCATGGCTGTATTTTCTGCCTTTCCTGGGGAGAACCAGCCACAGAAAGAAGCTGATACTAAATGTAAGAGGAAGTTGACGTGCTAAAGTTGGCAAAATGGTGTTGTCAGGTAAAATACAGAATGTCCAGTTAAATTTGAATTTTAGATAAACAACAAATAATACTTTAGTATAAGCTTATCCCCAAAATCACATGGAATACACTTTTGTACTTAAAAATAATACAATCTTCTACATTCCTATCTGAAATTCAAATGTACCTGGGCGCCCTGTATTCCCACTTGCTAAATTTGGCACAGTGGAAAGAATGAGTACATGACAACTTCATGAAGCCGCAGACCATCAAGTACCTAAAGCCCACATGACCTCTGATCTTCTGGCTATGTAAGGTAATTAATTTGTTTATTGCTCAAGCAGTTTAGAACTGCTGTCACTTGCACTCTGAAGCATCCTATTTCATGCAGCAATCACTGGTTCCAACCCAGACAGGAAGGCTGCAGAGCCCAAGCTGCCACCACTACACTCAATCCTACAGGGACAGAAACTTAATGCCATATGAAAAGCTACAAAGCCAATGTTTAGGGTGTTGAACTTGTATTTTTAGAGCTATAAGAATGCAGCTTAACAGACTTACTGGGATTCATCAGATTCTCCTCAGACGACATCAATTTTTTATTATAAAGTTGTGGAATGTGAATTCCCTTAAAACTCCTTCATGAATACTAACAAACTCTAAAATAGCAGCAAAAGTGCTGCTTATAACCACTGAAACCACAAAACCCAAAACACCTGGCAATTCAGAATTAAGAACTCGAATTTTTAAACATTAAAGATAAATTTCTACATTTTATTTAGAAAAAACCATGAGTGAGCACCACAGAAAAATGTAACTTTAGATCAAACCTGGAGCATTATAAAGTAATCTTGTAAGATAGGAAGGGAGTGTATAAGTAAGCACACTGAATGAATGAATGAATGAATGGGTAACCACAGGACTGAGTTGCTCTCTGAGGATAAATGTGTGTGTGTTGGGCATACCGTTCACCAGCATAAAAAAATCTCAAGGTAACGGCCCCGAGGAATCAAGGAATTTACATGTGGTGCTGGTACACCATCAATGAGCAGAAGCAGGATGCTGGGTTAGCCATTACAGCTGGGAAGAGAGCAAATCACTCCTGGGTCACTATCTGCATCCACCCATTTCAAAGTCCTGATCAGGCACAGAGGCTTCCCTATAACGGGAAACATACAGCATTAACATCACCATCATCTGGACTCCCTCAAGTCCATAAAAAGCCTTCATTTAGGGCATGTCAGTACAGAAAACTATAAAGTTAAGGAAAGTTCTAACAAAGGTATATACGAAAATAGCTTGCTCTCTCACTCTCTCTCTCATAAATACATGCATAAGAGAGAGTGACTCAGTGGTGCCAATCCAGGCAGAAAGGCTGCAGAGCCCAAGCTCCCACCACCACAGTCTCAGTCCTAAAGGGACAGAAATTTAATGCCATTGTAAATGCTACAAAGCCAATGTTTAGGTCATTGAACTTGTATTTTTAGAGCTGTAAGAATGCAGCTTAACAGACTTACTGGAATTCACTAGATTCTCCTTAGTCAATGTAAATTTTTTTAATTCTAAAGCCACAGAACATAACTATCTATGAGAGAGACACCAAATTAATCTATAAATTTAACAAAACCCCAATCAAAATACCAACAGGATTTGTGTGGGAGAGATCAGAGGAGAACTTGATAAAATGTTTCTAGGTTTTATCTGAGAAAAGTAACAAATTAGAAACTTCTGAAAAGGAAGAGCAAAGTGAAGGAGATTAGCTCGAGAAGATATTCAAAGTATTATAAAGCAAAACAATAAGAATAATGTGGTAGAACCACAGGACTTTTCAGGAAGCTCAAAGGAACAGGACAGAAAGTCAAGAGGCAGATCCACATAAGGATTTGATGATAAAAATGTGCATCTAAAACCATTGGTTTGGTCAATAAACAGTGCTGGCTACCATGCAGGAGAAAAGAAAGCAAAGGCATGTGAATTGTGATAGATTATGGCTTTTTAGAGTGTGAAGTGGCAAAACCTAAACAGAATAGTATGTACCCACAGAATGGCATGCTCCCACCAAATGTTATATATCTTCAGAATGTGACACCCACTAAATATTGTGTTCCCACAGAATGGTATTTACCCACCAAATGGTATCACCCGCTGAACAGTATGCATCCGCCAAATGGTATGCACCCACAGAACAGCAGGCACCCACAGAATGGCATGTACCTACTGAATGCTATGTACCTACTGAGCCATATGCACCCACAGAACAGCATGTACCCACAGAACAGCAGGCACCCACTGAATGGTATGCACCTACTGAACCACATGCATCCACTGAAGAGTATGCACCCACAGAACAGTATGCACTCACAGAATGGTATGCACCCACTGAACAAGATGCACCCATAAAACAGCATGCACCCTCCAAATGGTATGCACCCATAGAATGGTATGTACCCACAAAATGGTATGCACCCACTGAATGGTATGTGCCTACTGAACAGTATGCATCCACAGAATGGTATGCACCCACAAAGCGGTATGCACCCACCAAATGGTATGCACCTATAGAACAGTATACAGCCACAGAATGGTATGCACCCACCAAATGGTATGTGTCCACTGAATGGTGTGCACCCACCCACTCAACAGTATGTACCCACTGAACAGTAGGCACCTACCAAATGGTATATGCCCACAGCATGTGCCCACTGAACAGCAGGTAGCTCAAATGCTATGACCCTGTGCCCTCAGCTCTATTTCCCATCACGATTCCAACAAGAAAGGGAATGCAGTCAACTTGTGTACCTCCATCCAGACTTCACTGAGTTTCCTTCACTCCACTCCCAATTTCTCTTTGCAGTTGAAATCTCTACCCACTCCTCCCAATAACAGAAAGAATTCCAGGAAATTAAAGGAAATTCTCTACATTTTGAGATTCCCTGATCCTTCCAATTGTTGCAAGGAGTCAATAAAACAATCTGAGATCAGAAGTAAGTCTTACCTGTTTCCTTTTTTCAGGAGGAAGTGACGGATCGCCATCCTACAAAGAAACAAATGCTACATTTTACTCCTTTTAAAAAAATAGATGTACTTAGAAACAAGAAATTGACTAAATTATGAACATAAATGTAGACTCTTCCCACCCTCTCCACCCTGCAGCCAGTAATGTACTGAAGCAAGCTCAAATATACTTTTAAAAAATTAACTACAAACTGAACCAGAGTTATTTTGGAAAAACCTCTAGGGAATCAGTTCCCATTAGGACCAAATCTATATATTTTCTAAAATTATGTGAATAAAAAAACTGGATTTGTCAAAATTATTTTTGATCAGCACCTAAGCTGAAATAATATTTCATTTGGTTTGAGTTCCTCTTTTAAATAGTTAGAACCAAAGGAACAGTGATGGAGACACACATACACACAGATAGATACACATACAGAGAGAGAGAGAGAGAGAGAGAGAGAGAGAGAGAGACTTCTCTATGGGCAGAACAATCAGTGTTGGGAAGGACAGTGTTTGCTCAAAGTTAAAAGGACATTGAGAATTTCTAGTCCTATTAAGTTTTGTTTGTTTGTTTGTTTGCCTTAAAAGGATTCAGGCCAGGTGTGGTGGTTCACGCCTGTAATCTCTGTAATTTGGGAAGCTGAGGCAGGCAGATCACCTGAGATCAGGAGTTTGAGACTAGCTGGGCCAACATGCTGAAACCCATCTCTACTAAAAAAAAATACAAAAATTAGCCAGGCATGGTGGCAGGTGCCTGTAATCCCAGCTACTAGGGAGGCTGAGGCAGGAGAATCACTTGAAACCGGGAGACAGAGGTTGCAGCGAGCGCTCATACCACTGCACTCCAGCCTAGGCAAAAGAGGGAGACTATTTCTTAAAAAAAAAAAAAAAAAAAAAAAGATTCAATTCCTCTCCTGTTTGTGTCACATCTGGGAATACAAATATCTCAGGTGAATAAGCAAATGCTCACTAAATGAGCACTCTTATATCTGATGCTTTCCACACATAAGTCAACATGATTTTAACCTGAGGAATCTATTCTATTCTATTTCTACTCCAGGGCAGTTTAATAATGCCAGCACAGATAGTTAAATGTCATAACGGTGTCCCACTTAAAAAAGAGATTGCCTCAAAAGCAGCAAGAATGAAAACTAGTATCACGCAATTGGCATTCTCCATTTCACTATCATTTGCATCTTAAAAGTTTTGCCATATAAAAACCTAGAGAAAAACAAAAGTCCAGGATACAAGAAAGGTTATAAAAATTATGGATATGTCCATACTGTGGATTACCATGCAGCTATTAAAAGACTGAGTTAAATCCACATGCCTAGAAATCTGGATGATTCAAATCTGGATGAGTTGGATCTGTACCTAGAAACATGTCCAAAATGAAGCACTGAGGGAAAACAGCATGTTTGATTATTTTTTTAAAATAAATTTGGAACTTATTTTATTTCTCCATGAACTTTTAAAATTTTTTTTGAGAGAGGTTCTATGTCGCTCAGCTTGGTCTCAAACTCCTGGGCTCAATCAGTTCTCTCATCTCAGCCTCTCAAAATAGTTGGGATTACAGGTGTGTCACTGCATCTGGCCTAACAGAGCTCTCTGCAATGATGGCAGTGTTCTCTATCCACACTGTCCAATACACTAGCCATCAGTCACCTGAGCCCATGAAATATGACATTGAGATGGAAGAATGGAGTCTCTTATTTTACTGAATTCTAATTCATTTAAAATTAAGCAGCCAGCTGTAGCTAGTGGCCTCTATATTACTGCAGACTTACGAATCCTCTTTTTAAGGAACTCCATATAATTAAATTAATAAGTAAACAGGACACATACAGTAGTCCCTACTTATCCTCAGTTTCAGGTACCTGAGGTCAGCCGTGGTCCAAACATGTTAAATAGAAAATTTCAAAAATAAATAATTTATAAATTTTAAATTGTATGCTGTTCTGAGTCATATGATGAAATCTTGCACCATTTCCCTCCATCCCACCTGGGATGTAAATTGCCCCTTTATGCAGGGTACCCACGATGCCTATGTGGCCCACTTGCTAGTCACTTAGGAGCTGGTTTGGCTATCAGATTAAACAACAGTATATATAGGGTTTCGTACTATCTGCGGTTTCAGGCATCCACTGAGGGTCTTGAAACAGGTCTCCCTTGCATAAGGGGGGAGCCTACTGCAAACACACACATATATATTCACGGATGGCAGAGCATGAAGCACACACACACACAAACACACACACACACGAAAGAGAGAGAGAGAGAGAGAGAGAGAGATTAACTTGTGAGTGGGACTGGGTTGTAAAGGAAATAGAGGTGGTGACTTTCACTTCTAAACTTTTCCACTTTCAACTGTTTGCATTTAACCATTTCTAAAGAAACAGCACGTGAAATCTCTTTATATGTTAACTTGGGGAACAGGAAGGTCTTGGAACAGGGCAGCCTAACACCTACGATCAGCTCTCGGTACTTCTTCTTCAGTGACTGGTGGCGCTCCCGGAGCTGATTGGCCATGAGTTTGTACTGGTCCCTCTCCTGCTGACAGGTGTCCAGCTCCTTGGAGAGGATCAGCAGGGCTTCCTTCTTACTCTCCAGCTTCCTCTTACACACCAGGTACTGCAAAGCAAACAAATCCAGGCAACAGGTCAAAAATATCCACCGGCCTCCATTTAACACACACTGTGCTTCACACACCTTCCGGGCAGTTTTTGCCGTTCTCATTTTCAGAGCTCACATGCCCAGAGAGACATTTTTCAGCAAATGACGTATGCATTGTAAAGGCTTCTACAGTGCTAACATGCGGTGTCCTCATGACATAACCTAAACCTTGGACAAATACGTTAGAAAGCAGAATATTTTTAAAAGTTGCATAAATGGATCAACAGGTAGACAGCTGGACCCCAATTTTGTTTAAAAAGGACTCATATACCCAAATAAGACTATGTAAAATTTTATTAAGGTATTCAATAAAAATTTTATTAAAATGTTGCTAACAATAATTTCTTGGTAGTAAAATTATTTATCCAGGTTTTAAAATTTTTCTTGATGTTTTTCTGTGTTTTCCGTTTCCAGAGTAAATCCATATGGTTTTTGTTTTTTGAAATGGAGTCTTGCTCTGTCATCCAGGCTGGAGTGCAGTGGTATGATCTCGGCTCACTGCAACCTCCACCTCCCGGGTTCAAGCGATTCTCCTGCCTCAGCCTTCCAAGTAGCTGGGATTACAGACGTGAACCACCATGCTTGACTAATTTTTGTACTTTTAGTAGAGACGGCCAGGCTCTGTTGGCCAAGCTGGTCTCAAATTCCCGACCTCAGGTGATCTGTCCACCTTGGCCTCAAAAAGTACTGGGATTACAGGTGTGAGCCACCATGCCTGGCCCATATGGTTTTTATTATTAAAAAAAATGCTCCCCAAAATTATTAAAAATAATTGAACCATAAATTACTGCAATAGATTGCACCTGCCCACCAAACCTACCAGGTATTTTCTCACTTGCAAATTTGTTCACTAACATGCTTCTGATGTGTTTAACTTTTCCTATGATTCAAATGGATGCACTCCCCTGATCCAGAGACTAATCTTAAGAGTGAAGTATTTTAGCCACATTTTGAATTCTCCCAAAGCAGTTGAGTACACTCAGTTGGAACCCTTGCCTCAGAGTGACAAGATTTCTCCATTCTTCCTTCTGCTCACTCTCCTACACCGTGAACCACCCTCACCTAAGCCTGACCCTCCATACTGGCCAGTGTGGGACCGAATAGGACTCTTCACTTTTTATTGGATATATTGCACTGTCTGGTATTATTCACATATGTGAAATGTGGCACTAAATACCTTTTGAATTTGCCCCGTAAAAGACCAAATTCAGAGCATTCATGAAAACAATTTATAGTTTCATTATACACTCTGACATGAGTACTTTGTCATTATGGACGCTCACACAAAGCAGAGCGAGAATCAGCACTCCCGTTCCGCTGGAGTCAATGCTCTTTTATGGACAAAAAGCATTACTCATACATAGTGCTTGCTCGGAACTGACTTTGTTAAGTTCAATTTCAAATAAATGAAAGGGGGAAAAGGAGAGTTTTGTGCATTTGCACAATTTTTTTTTCCTAAAAAAAAAGGTAATTGCTTAGCTTCAAAAACAAAGGGGAAAGAAAAGGCATTCTGAGACGGATTTGAGTTCTAAAACAGGACACTTCCACCTTGGATGACTTTTATTCCTGGCAGTAATGAGGTTGGAATCCTGCCTTAAAACGTCCTGGATTTTGAGACGTTGACATTGTCTTCATGGAGGCAAAATGGTTCTGTTGCCACAGTGATTTCTCAAGAGTAAAATCCCCAGTGAGTAAATATCAGAGGAGAGTGTCCTCCAGGACATATTGAGATTTCACAGGAAAAATACCATTTACACACAATTTAACACATTTTCCCTTGTTCCTCCTGTTCTTTACCGTAATCAGCAGCCTTGGGTGTGAGCACTGTATCAGTGACGCAAAGACAGTCACCTTCATCCCTTCCATTTAGATTCAAACCTGAGGCTGCAAAGACACTGGTGCCTTCCGACGTAGGGGACAAAAATCGTCATGCATGGAGACATTGGAAGCTGCAGGAGGTAAGCGCCGAGGGAACATCTTGTCTACTGAAAGGAAACAGGTAAGAGCTGCTGCTGACTGCTAAAGTGGAAATTCAAGTTCCCTGACCTTGAACAGCCCTCTGTTAGGGTCCAAGAGAAAAGCCATTTCACTCACAAGGCACAGTCCAAATAGGGCCATGAAAGCTGTGAAGGGCAGTAAAACGTCTCCCTTGCTTCTGGGTCTAAGGTACCTGGTAGTAAACAGGCACAGAGGCCTCTGCTGAGCCCCATTAGCCTGGGATTTGAAGAGCAGAAGCTCTGTAGGTCCCAACAATTTTACTCCATGTTACTTATTTTTATCAGCAAGATAAACCTTAGGCTGAAGCCTCATTTATAAAGTAGCTCAAAGCAGAGCTCTGGCTGAAGGCGAGACACCTCCCCTGTAGTTCTGCCATACCCTGGCATGATGGTCTTTGGCATCTATAAGGAACCCTAGAAAACACTGCTCTCTGCTGGGCGCGGTGGCTCACGCGTATAATCCCAGCACTTTGGGAGGCTGAGGTGGGCAGATCGCCTGAGGTCAGGAGTTCAAGACCAGCCTGGCCAAGATGGCAAAACCCCCTCTCTACTAAAAATACAAAATTAGCCAGGCATGGTGGCGTGCACCTGTAATCCCAGCTTCTCAGGAGGCTGAGGCAGGAGAATCACTTGAACCTGGGAGGTGGAGGTTGCAGTGACCCAAGATGGTGCCATTGTACCATCTCAGCTGGGCAAAAAGAGTGAAACTCTGTCTCAAAAAAAAAAATTAGCTGGGCATGGTGGCAGGTGCCTGTAATCCCAGCTACTTGGGAGGCTGAGGCAGGATAATCGCTTGAATTCGGGAGGCGGAGGTTGCAGTTAGCTGAGATCATGCCCCTGCACTCCAGCCTGAGTGACAGCATGAGACTCCATTTCAAAAAAGCAAAAGAAAACACTGCTCTCTATCACCTGGGATGCTTGTTAAAATGCAGACTCCTGGGCTCCAGCCCAGACCCACTGAATCAGAATCTCGGGTGCCTGGCTCAGGAATCTGCATTCTTAGAACGTGGTCCAGATGATTCTTATCCAGTCCACACTCTGAAAACTCAGGCTCTGGAAGCCTCAAGCTGCACAGTGTCTCAAAAGTTAGAACCAACTAAAATGGTCCAGAGGGACTGAGAGGCCACAGCCCACGAGTTCAGGGGCAAGGAACAGTCTCAGAGCCATTCCAGTGAGTTTCTGTGCCACCTCTTACAGCTTTTGGGATTCCAAACTAGTACGAAAATGGACTATATTTTACTGCATCTAGCCAAAAATCTCATATAGGCATGTAGCACATAATGACCCTTTAGTCAATGACAGACTGCATATATGATGGTGGTCTTACCACGGAAAAGTGGTGGTACCTTTTCTATGTTTAGATACGTTGAGATATACAAATATGTATCATTGTGGTACAATTGCCTTGTATTCAGTGCAGTAATGTGCTGTATAAGTCTGTAGCCTGGGAGCAATAGGCTCAGTGTGTAGCAGGCTGTGCCATCTAGGTTTGTGTAATACACTCTATGATGCTCACACAATGACAAAATCGCCTAGTGACACACTTCTCTGAAAGCATCCCTGTCGTTAAGTGACGCACGACTGTATGTGCATGTCTCATCAAAACAACAACAGAAAACTCTAGGAAGTGGGGAGAAGGGAGTGTTGCAGAATGAGATGAAATTTCTTGGTCTCATTCTAAAAAAGTAAAAGTTTATTCCCTGTAATGACAGCTGTTAAAATGTCCCATTTCTTATCCCTCTGATTGGAAATGAACAACAAAAACATGGGAGAGAAAAGGATCATGAAGATCCTTCTTAGTGGGCAGCTCTGAAGAACCAGCAAATAAAGGGCTGGGGTAGCCGGGCATGGTGGTGCGCGCCTGTAGTCCCAGCTACTCGGGAGGCTGAGGCAGGAGAATTGCTTGAAACCAGAAAACGGAAGCTGCAGTGAGCCGGGATCGGGCCACTGCACTCCAGCCTGGCGATAGAAGCGAGACTCTGTCTCAAAAAAAAAAAAAAAAAAAAAAAAAAAAAAAGGCTGGGGCATTAGAAGGAACCAAAATTCAAATGGAAAGCCAGACAGGCTAAGTCACTGAGCTTGGGCTGCTTAGGCTCCAGACGAGGATCAGTAACTACAGATGGCAGATCCAGCAATGGGCTCATCGTGAACTGCAGGTACCTTGTGAAAGCCATGAAGCACAAGGAACAAAAGAACACACACCTCCTGGGCCTCATTTCCACACCTGGAAGATGAGGGGGTTCCCAGGGTGCTCTCCAACTTGAGGAAACCACGATTTCCACAGCACTGTCCACTATCATCGGATGTGAAGACTGAAGAGGGGTAAGGGCTCCAGTCCAGAAAATGTGACTCGCTTCGAGCACCCACAACTTGCTTTCTCTGCCTTGTCAAAGGCAGAGCTGGCTCAATGATTTCCAAAGACCATCTGTGGCCAGAGTAGGTCCAGAATATCTGGCAGCAGGGGCTTGCGGACAGCCACCTGATGGGACAGGGTGCTGGGGCTGAAGCTGCGTTTGTAGCAGCAATTTATAATAGGGGAAGAAAAGACCAAATGTCTATTAGGTCAACATTCATGGCTCTTGCTAATATTTCTAGTTATCCTTTCCTTCCAGGCATGGGCAGGACTGCCCGGGATCCCCACTGCTTTTGGGTAAGGCAGAAACATGGAACTTGCTTTGCCTGATAAAATGGGATTGGAAGGGATGTGAATTGCTTCCAGGAGGAAGGCACTTGAAAGGGGAGGCGGGAATTGCTGGGCTTCCTCTTCCCCTGCAGCAACAATGGTGGAAGCGCAGGTCGGTATGGGAGTGCCGCAGGATAACAGAGCCCGGAGTGCCAAGCACAGCGGACAACTGCCTAGAGAGTCATTCAGGTCCACAGAGAACTTTGTGTGACCCAGAAAAAATTTACTGCGGTGTCAAGGTACTGAGACTTGAGGGTTTGTTACTGAAGTGTAACTTAACCCATTCTGACTCACATGGTCTATATCAAAGAGCGGGAATGTTTGGGGTGGAGGGAGGTTCCACTTGTCCCTGGGCTGTGTGTCCACTGAGTCACCACACTGAGGACAAGGGTTCATGTGATCACTATTAGCAGTGCTACTGATGACAAAAAGCAAGGTTTTGTAACACATGCTTTACCTGTATAATCTCCTTTTATCCTCATGATAATGCAATGAGGTTACTGTGTTATCATCTGCATTTTATAAATGAGGAAATGAGGCTTAAATGAAAGTGTTTGCATCATGTGCCAAGGGACCGCAAAACCAGAATTTGAACCCAGCTCACTACAGAGCCAAGCCTGTGGAACCCCAACTCCTAACAAACTAAACATTCTGTGCCCCACCCCCAAAAAGCAGAATATTCCTGGAGCTGGTTACCACATCTAGTTGGTATTCCTGGTACAAGGAAGGGAAGAAAGAGACAGTTTGAGTTTGGGTAGTTTTCTGGACCTAGGACCAATGGTAATAAAGGTTTTATTGATTCAACCAACTTTTTCTAAAACTAGTGGGTCTGCCGCTTACTTCCTCAGATGCAAAGCATGAAGCAAGACGGAACAAAATGTTTACAAATCCACAAGCCTCCCTACTCTCTCCTCTTTGTGACAGAGCCAAGTGGAAACAAAAAGGTTTCCATTCACTTCACTTCTAAGAAATGGGACGAACCAATGGGACTCAGAAAGGATCTAGAAGGTTCTTTTCCCAAAAGCAGTTTGATCACAACAGGAGTTTTCTATAAGCTATAGTTGGTCTCATTATTCAGTCAAATATTTTCTGGATACCTTTTATGTCTGGGCACTGAGCTATGATATATGGTCTACATATGGGATATACATGGGATAAATGATATCGCTAAATTTTGAAAAAGAAAGCCATGACACCTGGATAATAAGATGTTATTTTCTGCTCTCTGGAATCCTGAAAGTTCTGAAATCTGAAAATGTGCTCCTATCTCATTAGTGACCTAAGCTAATGTGAGGGTATCTATGGTCTTTAACCCATGGAGTGTGATTTTCATATATTTGCTGAAGAAACATCAATGTGTTTGATCCCTGGCTGCTGCCTGAGACTCTGCTGGGGACAACATAAAATGTACAGTATGTGTATTGCATTTCATTTCAGATTCCCAAAATTCCTGCATAAGAAACACATCTGGGGGTCCAAGAACTTTAGATATGGAATCTTTTTTTTTTTTTTTCCTTGAGATGGAGTCTTACTCTTGTCACCCAGGCTGGAGTGCAGTGGCAGAATCTTGGCTTACTGCAACCTCGGCTTCCCAGGTTCAAGCGATTCTCTTGCCTCAGCCTCCTGAGTAACTGGGATTACAGGCACCCACCACCACACCTGGCTAATTTTTGTATTTTTAGTAGAGATGGGGTTTTGCCATGTTGGCCAGGCTGGTCTCGAACTCCTGACCTCAGCTGATCCACCCACCTCGGCCTCCCAAAGTGCTAGGATTACAGGCATGAGCCACCACGCACGGCCGATATGGAATCTTTTATTGGATTCACCCTTACAAATCTCTACAGTCTCAATGACATATGTGTGACTAAAATCAAACCTTTCTCCAACAGTAATTGCCCAAAAAGCCAAGCATTCATTAAGATTTCTACTTCCTCACATAGGCCAAGAAAAACTAAAAGAACATTCAGTGCAGTAAATATTCCAGCTTCCATATGCTTATGCGCCTGTTCCCCTGGCCTCCTAACTTCCTCATCCTTTAGAGTCAGCACTGGATGCTGGAGGTGGAATAAACCTCACAGATAATCCAAGTGACTTGCCCAACTGCAAAGAACAACGATCCTGACTTCCAGCATCTTCCATAACAGCATCTTCCAAATTGTGGGTCATGATACATTCGTTGTAACCCTTATTTTCTTAAAAAAAAAAAAAAAGATACAGAACAGAACAGAAAATATCAGGGTGTATAACCTGTAGTAAGGGTAATTATTGTTTCCTGAAGCTTTTCTATTTGAAAAGTCTATAGGAATAAACACACACATATGCCTATTTTCACATATTTCTTACAGACTGCCATTTTAAAAGTCTGAAAACTACTTTTCTCTAGTAAGCCTCTGAAAGGAATGGTGAAAGGAATGGAAGAGAGGCACAGGTGGATGGGGGTGGGGCAGGGAGGAAAGCCTCAGAGGAGATGATGCTTGATGTGAATTCTGAGAGGTGAGTAGGTGTAAAAGGCACCTGAATAGAGACCATTATGTCATGGTTATCATTCTCTGGTTCTCTGGGATTGAGTCACAGCTCTGAGGATTTAATCCCTGCTCTGCCCACTGTCTGCTCCCTTCCACATTGAGGTTCTTGTGAGCTTGAAAGGAAGTATGCTATGTTAAAGGCCTTGTAAACTTAAAAAAAGATTGGAAACATTATTTTGGGAGCATTTAAAGCATACAAACACTTTCACAGACACTCTCTGTCCCGTTTGATAGTCAACACTGTATGACAGGTGGGACAAGAACTGCTTTCCCTATTTTATGGGCAAAATAGCTGAGATTCAGAGAGGTTAATGTTTTCCTAAAGACACGTAACTAACAACTGTCAGCTCAAACCAGAACCTTCATTGCACATTCCAGGTTCTTTTTACTATTCTATATTGGCACTAAATTAATTATAAGCGGTACACCATATTACCTGTGTTGAGCAAAACTATATTTTCAACAAGACATTCCTAGAGGTAACCACATAGCTCAGAGGAATACATTGTAACTCATTTCCAGGTCCTGTTTGGGAGAGAGGCAGCTCTCTTGGGGCCTTAGGTCAAATTCCACATGGCTGAGGTCCAAGAGGCCACCTATAAATTAACAATGTCAACAACAACTGCAAATACAACGGTGGTCCCATAAGATTATGTGGCCATATTTTTACCACACCTTTTCTATATTTAGATATGTTTAAATATCCAGACTCCACTGTGTTACAGTTGCGTACAGTACTCAGTACAGGTACATGCTGTACAGGTTTGTATCCCAGAAGTAACAAGCCATACCATGTGGCCTTGGTGTGTAGCCGACTATACCATCTAACTTTGTGTCAGTACACTCTAGGACGGTCACACAATGATCAAATTGTGCAACAAAGCATTTCTCCGGCCATATCCCTGTCATTAAGCAATGCATGGGTATAGACAATAACAGATGGTAATGAGTAGCTGATTATCATTCACTAATAGTTGCTAAGCACAGTATACTAAACACCATAAAACAGACACAAAACTCCCAGAAAAGAGAGAAAAGCAATTTAGACTAATGGCTGGGAACATAGCAGAGGAGCCAAATATGCCTGCGTTCAGTTCTCAGCTTTGTCGCTCACCAGCGATGTGATCAATTACCTAGCCTCTCTGTGCCTCGGTTTCTCCATTTTTAAATGAAGATATTTGTAGCACCTTCAGAGGGTTGGTGTGAGAATTAAAAGTTAGTACATGTAAAACATTTAAAACAGTGCGTTGTATACATGTTCACGATCATTGTTATCGTGGAGGAGAGGATGATCACAGCTTAGCAAAGAAGGTGCTCAAGGAGTTGGAGGACAATGTGGTATTTGAAATGGATCGGGAGGGACAGGTAGAGGGATTCATCGTGGTTGGGGATAGATGGAGTTGTGACAAGTGGCAGTGACAGGGAAGATGTTACTCCTGACAGGGAAACAGCCATAGCAAAGCACGAAGGGGAGAGGCCAGAAGATGTGTGGTCAGAACAGTAAGCGACGCCCTAGGCTAGCTGCAGTGGAGGGTGGGAGTACAAGTTGTGCAAGATAAAGCTGGAAAGACAGATGGTGGTCAGGTCAGAAAGGGCCTGCAAGCGGTGCTGAGGAGTTCAGATTGTATTCTTCCAGCAATCAGGAGCCCCGAGGAGCTCTGAATAGGGGAGTGTCATTAAGAATCATCTTAAGAAGAAACTTTCATCCAGACATCCTGTGGTATAAATTATATTGGACAGTACAGTGTGGGTGGAATTTGTTGCCAGGCTTGTGAAGAGAAGAGAAAGTGATTGTGGTTCAGGGCCTACTCTGCTACAGGCACACCTTTGGATCCTGCAGTTTGATCTGAGCTGTCAGGCCTACAAAGAACACACTGGCTTTGCTGTTTCTTAATGCAGTCTGTGATCATGGCGTCTAATGCAGTATTGTTGGACAGCGTGCTACCCAGGCAACCAGACACAGGCATGGTTTCAGCCTGCGCCGTGACAGCTGGTGCCAGAATCACATCGGTAGGCGAGTGGGTCACATGGCTGCCCAAACACACTCCGAAGGGCCAAGCTGAGCAGGGCAAAACGGGGAAATACCCCACCTTCTTCTGGTTACTAGGAGGGGCCAAGAGACACACACTTTAATCTCCTAATGCCTCCACTTTCGCTCTTAAGACGAAATTCTGCTGGTCAAGTTCACGTGTAGAGTAGGGACCACCAACATTCTCTCTCTGCTTCCCAGCTCAAGAAGCTTTCAGTTTGTTTTCAGGAGAGGGGACAGAGAAATGCAATTAGTATTTCTTTGAATATCTACTATGTGCCACGTACTCTTAGCAGTAATAATAAGAGCTGGGCGTAGTGGCTCACGTCTGTAATCCCATCACTTCGGGAGGCTGAGGCAGGTGGATCATCTGAGGTTGGGAGTTTGAGACCAGCCTGACCAACATGGAGAAATCCCATCTCTACTAAAAATACAAAAATAGCTGGGTGTGGTGGCACACGCCTGTAATCCCAGCTACTTGGGAGGCTGAGGCAGGAGAACTGCTGGAACCCAGGAAGCAGAGGCCACGGTGAGCCGAGATCATGCCATCGCACTCCAGCCTGGGCAAAAAGAGCAAAACTCCCTCTCAAATAAAAAAGGAGTAATAATAAGAAGATCTTCATTTGATTATAACAGTAACAGTAGCAGCCACCATCTAGTGAGCATTACTATTTTCCAAACTGCTAAATGTTCTACTTGAAACACCAAATTTAATCCATTTGGCCACTATGAAATAGGTTGTAAGATTAGTCCCAATTTACAGAGAAGGACAGTGAACCTCAAAGAGGTAAATTTATCCTTCATCACAAAGGTAGTAAGTGGCAGAGCCAGACTGTTACCTGTGTATATCAGTTAGGATTCTTTGGTTGTAAGCAGCAGTAACTGACACTCTTAACAAAGGAATATATTGGAAAGGATACTGGCACTTAGAGACTTGGAAAGAGAATGCAGAGCTAGACTTAGACACAGGTGGGCAGCACGCAACTCTGGGCAATGGAGACAGGAACCAAGAAGCACCAACCACCAGGTCTTGTTGCAGGAAAGGCTGAGTCAGAGGATGCCCAACAGGATGAACTGGACTCTGCTACATTTCAGTCTCTTTGTCTCTCTGTTCAAGGATGTCTCCAGCAGCCTAAAGCAGATCATGGGAAGCCTTTGCCTGGGCACCTCTCCGCAGTTCTTAACGCACACAGACTGTATCCAGCGGTAATACCCTCCGCTTTGAAGTGCTATTGAGAAAGATACATGAATGCTGGGAAGTGAGAAAACAACGAATGTGCATTGCACCAACTTGGCGAGGATCCATGCTACTGAGTGTATTTCTCAACCTTGCTAAGGCTCTCCTTCTTGTGGTGTTTGAATAAAGATTGAAAAAGAAATGGTGATGAGTTAATAATAATCCTTTCACTTTAATTAACCTCTGAGTCTCTATTAATCATACACAGAAACACAGGAGTCCATAGGAGCTGCAGGAACACACAGGGCGAGGCTCATGCAGCTGCCCTTGGGTACACACCTACCAGCTGGAGAAAGAAAGAAAACCACCTGGTATATACTAACACCAAATATACTTGGTATCCAGTGACACACGGATGGAATAAGCTCAGTAAAATATGCCTGGTTTTGGGTGTGAATACTAGACATCATAAAATATTTTTATTATTCTCTCAAAATATATTTCTCTGGAATTGCATTTCAATTACACTTTTAAAGCAGAGCTCATAACTCATTTGTCAATGTTAATTCATGTACACACACACAAACACCATGAAGGCAGCCCTGTGCTCATCATCCTGAGTCCAACCCTCGGCCATCGAGGGGCTTTTTATCTGCCCATTTACTGTTATCTGCACTAAAGCAAATCGTAATTGCTACAACAAAGATCAAAAGATCATAATAATTAAATGACTATCTGATGTACTACATTACTATTTGAGTGGCTTTAGAGCTGGATAACTGCTGCTGAGAGATGAAGGTAGCTGAGGTGTGGTGGTGGGAGGGGGAATGGGGTAGAGTTATCTCTCGCCAAACAAAGACTCCTGGTCCTTAATGGGATCAAGCTAGCTCTCATTGGCTGCTGCAAGGACATGCCTGCTAATCCAGACAGGCTTCTCAGTAGATGATGAACACACATGGCCAAAGAGTTCATGTTCAGGAATAATTCAGGAACTTCTCAACTGCAGACTCATTCTTCTGTAGAGGTACCCCCTTCCCTGGCCACCCTCTACTTGTAACTACCCTTGCCTCCCTCTCTGCTCCATCCCCCATCTAGCAATACCTCACTTCCCACCAAACAAACAGCTCCAGGTGAACAGCATTCAACAATCAACATCCCTTCCCTAGCCTCCAGCAAGCCGCCCCTCCATGCCTGGAACCTCCACTTGGCTCTGCCCTGTGATCTCTGGCCGGGACCATCACAGCAGCCTTCTTTCCCTACCTGGCTAGTCCAGGTACCAGTCCTTTTGGGGAATGTAAATTAGGCCCTGCCACTCTTCTTAAAAAAAAAAAAAATCTCTGATGTTAAGGAGATTTGCAAACAGGAGCCTTTCAGTATCTGGCTGCAACCACTTCTCTGACTTCATTGTCAGCTTTCCTTTTCCTGCCCTCCACGTTCCTGTTCAGCCCACCTACTGCTGCCCCCACGCTCAAGCTTCCTTACCTCTCTCTTTTTCTACACTGTCCTCCACTCTGCTTCCGAGTCCCTATCAGGGAAGCTGCTGCCAAGCACCCAGGCAGAGAGCTGGCTCCACAGCATTGTGGGTAAACTTAGAGTAGCGCTCACATACCCTGCACTGCAGCACCTGCCCACCTGCCCACTTGTCTGACTGAGGCCTCTTTGCAGCCAGGGCCCATCTTATTCATCTTTGCACCTCCAGAGCTGGGCACAGCTCCTGGCCCACAGAGTGTCCTGAATACATACTTGAGAAATAAGTTTCATTTCCCGCCAAGCTGAATATACACATACATAGATAGATTTACATATTTAATCAGATAGCCATCAATTTATCATTATGCCTAAAGGTCTAAATCTCATTTAGTACCATGCTTTGGGAAAAAAAAAGTCCAGTTATACCAGCTCAGTGTGTATGGAGAGGATGCATAGGAATGTTCCCACACAATCATCAAAACAGGCCGGGTGTGGGGGCTCACACCTATAATCCCAGCTCTTGGGAGGTAGAGGTGGGTGGATCACCTGAGGTCAGGAGTTCGAGACCAGCCTGACCAACATGGAGAAACCCCATCTCTACTAAAAATACAAAATTAGCCAGGCGTGGTGGTGCATGCCTGTGATCCCAGCTACTCAGGAGGCTGAGGCAGGAAATCTCTGGAACTTGGGAGGTGGAGATTGCGGTGAGCTGAGATCATGCCATTGCACTGCAGCCTGGGCAACAAGAGTGAAACTTCATCTCAAAAAAAAAAAAATCATCAAAATGGCATCTGTGTGTTGACCTCATTTTTATCGCTTAAAAGGGCCACTTCCCTGCCATCACAGGGGTATACACTCCATTCACCACCTTCATTCTTAAAAGTCCTGCAGATTCACCAACCCTAGGCAGGCATTCAGAACTGCCACTTGGAGATACACGTATATTTAACCTCTCCAGACATGGGCATGGGCATCTGTGGAGTACAGTGCCCTGTGGGGCTGGCCACATGCTGATGTTCATTTTGCTGCAGTCCTCCAGCCTGCGGCAACCCCTAAGCCAGGCAACGTGAACTCCCTCGAATCCTGGGTGTGAGCCTTTCCCGCCCACGTGTATGCTCCATCCTCCAACTGTAAAACTCCCTGGGCATTTCCACAGCCGTTTCTAAATCTGTATTCACCTCTGTAGTTTTTAGATAACATTTCAGCAATTTCAAATTGGTAGCTTAATGATTCTAATGCCATTCTCTAAGATGACTTTTTTTTTGTATGATCTATCTTTCTCAGGCTCACCATGGTGTTTTCCCCTCTCTGGTATCACTTTTGACAGGCAAACTTTGATTATTTGAATGCCCCAGGGGATGTGCTGAAATTTCAGTGAGATTTCAGGTAATTGGAAGAGTTTATAATGTGAAATATGGTAGCTGGGGGGCATGTGAAATTCACTGACAATCTTGGTTAACCAAAGTTTTGAATAACGAAGGTTTGCCTGAATATCTATTTCAATCCTTTCACTTCTCTTATTTCTCCTTTCTTCCCTCTCACCATCTTTTCAGTCTCTGCATTCTCCACTGACCGTGCCCCTGTCCTCTGCAAGCCTATAAAGAAAAGGAGGAAACACATGGAAAAAGGATTGCCTCTCTTTCTCGTTGGCCATAAATGGGCTGGGAAACCCCCTCTCACTTGCTCAAGAGAGTATCTATTTCTAAAAACCATTGTTTGCCTAGAGTGAATTTGCTCTGTCCCCAGTGCTAGGCTGAGCTGACCTTGCCTCAGGCCAAGATGCTGCCCGTGTGACTTGCAGTTCTGGTTTGTTTCAGAGATCATGAATGTGTTCAGGATGAAGCACTAAAATTCCCCATGCATCCGAAACCCTCTCTTTGCCACCCAGGTTGCCAGGGGCCTGAGGTCTGCTGGATACAGGTGACAGACAGCTTGCATCACCAGCCCTCACATAACTGCAATTACACATTATGACATAGAACTGTCATATATGGGATGTAACGATAGAGTCACTGGTTACTTCATTACAGAGTAATAATTCAATTCAGTTGCAGAGAGATTTTCTTGCGGGCTGTGTGGCAATAAAAAGTCAGCAAAGCATGTATGATATTTTGGTCAGACTGACTTTAAAAGCTGTAAAACTGCTGTGGTTCATTTTATCTGTCTCAAAAGAAATCTTAAAAAGACCCTAAAAACCCCACACCTGATGAGCTCCAGTGTACCTTTGCATATTATCAGCTCTTAACTTCTTAGACCTGTTCCCGAACCCTGGGAGGCAAAGGAGATCTGTAATCTTGCCTCTACTTTATAGATGAGGTGCTGAGAGGGTTACAGGGTGGCATTTGCAGAACGAGGATTGATTCCTTCACTGTCCTTTAACAAAAGGGAAACTCAGGAGATACAGACAGGAAGCCATCGTTATTAGAAGCAATGTAACACCTGGGCTTGAGAGTGAAATGATGTGGGTTCTGCCACCATCTCCTACCACGGGGACCACAAAAAGCCACTCCCCTACTCTGTGCTTCAGTTTTCTTTTCCATAATGATATGAACAGCCAGCAGCATTTTGAAGCCTACTCAGTACTCACAGATGATTCAGCATTTCACATACATTCATCACTAATCCTCATCATAACCCCAAAATGTAGACATCATTACCCGCTTTTACAGGTGAACAAACTAAGGCTCTAAGATTTTTTTGAAAAACAAAACAAAACAAAAATCATGATGCTTGTAAGAGACAAAGGTGGGATTTGAACCCAGGCCTGTCCCATGCCCTTTCTGCCACAGCACCCCGTTCACTCACAGGAGAGTTAGAAGGATTCTATAAAACTACACACGTGAAAAAAAGCACTCAATAAACTCTAAAGACACCAGTCTTATTATCACGGTAATCCAAAGAACTGAGTCTGTCCCATTTGAAGACAGAAAACATTCTCTATTCCTAAATTTGTCAGCAGATGTTGCCTTCTGAAAAATATGATTCCCCTGCTGGGATGAACAGTCCCATAAGAGGGCCGGTGTGTTCAAGATGAAACTTCCACTCAAGACAGAGCATGTGTGAGAACAGTCCCTGGCTCCCAGCTCCTGATACTCGAGTCAGGCGCACATACTCCACAGCAAGGAGGGGTTCCATCCCAGTCTGCCCCAAAAGGCAGTCATCTGCAGGCCTGAGATCTTGAAATCAGCCATGCAAATCCATCACCACTTTAATTATCCAAGTAAATAGAGCTCTTACCACCATCTGCTGAGATTTCAACCAATCATGATCATCACAGTCTTTCTCTCTGGATGAGAACCTCAGAGTCATTGCTAAAGGGCCACTTGGGCCCTGAATGTCTGCCTATAGCATGCTGGCCTCCCCGGCCGAGCCCTGTGGCTGGGAGCTGTTTTCTCCTTCTCACTGCGCCTTGCTCAAAGTTTCCTGAGCACTGTTAATTTGCTCCTGCACTTCATCTTCGTCGTTTTTATTTTCTTTCCATCAACTCCAGACACTACTGATTAGTGAGAAACGTTCCTCAACGAGAACTGTCAATTCAGAACTCAGCCCCGCAGCAAAAAGTCAGGCAGAGATTTATTCTGGGACATGGGTGGGTGTACAGGCCTGGTGATTCGAATCAGTGAAGTTTTCAGAGGACAAACTAAATTGTAAACACTGCTCAAGGTGGGGACTCCATCCAGGTCTGTTTCTCTGGCTGATAACTGCCATGGGTTGATTATGCTAGCAAAAGGCTCCCATGGGTGACCCAAATTAATTATGGCTTTCAGGGAAAATGGCAAAATCTTCTCCAGCTGCAGATTGCCAGCGGACTGCACGCCAATGATGGGCATGATTCGACTTGCCTTCCTTAACAGTCCCTTGACCACCGCCATCATCACCTCTGTCATCACTATTGATCAGGAGAACACTTAAATGACAATAAAATCGGTTGGTCGGTTTACTTTTTTGCATGTGCATCTATAAGATCTAATATTAAATAAAAAATTCCTTTGGAGAAGTGCACATAGACATCACTAATTCAGGTAAGCTCCAGGTTTGGGCATTTCGCTTTCAATAAAAAAATATTTGCCAGGCAAAGTGTCTCATGCCTGTAATCCCAGCCCTTTAGGAGACCAAGGTGGGAGGACTGCTTGAGCCCAGGAGTTTGGGACTAGCTTAGGCAGCATAGTGAAACCCCTTCTCCACAAATTCTTTTTTTAAGTAGCTAGGTGTGGTGGTACACACCTGTAGTCCCAGCTACTTGGGAGGCTCAGGCAGGAGGATCCCTTGAGCCCAGGAAGCTGAGGTGCAATGAGCCAGGATCATGCCATTGCATTCTAGCCTAGGGGAGAAAGTGAGACCCTGCCTCAAAAAGAAAAAAAACGTCAAAAAGAAATTCAGTGGTCATCAGGATGATCATAAATAGTAGCAACAAAATGGACTGTTAAATATATGTCCAGGCTGACTATTCCAAAAGGAGACGAAATTCAGAGGCAGAGAGACTCAAAAGATGGAAAGCAGTGGATACCTCCAAGTAAGATCCTGGGTGTGAGTCAATGTGGAATGATGAACCAGAAAAATGAAAGGTGGCTGGGTCTCTAACAGATTATAAGCCAGCTTGCCAGCCCTAAACTGCCTACCTCCAAATTTATTGCACTTGAGAAAGAAATAAAGTTCAATATTATTTAAGCCATTATTACTTCTGGTATTTCATTAAAATTAATCCTAAATAAAATACCAACCTACCCAAATAACTGGTATGAGGAAATAGGGCACCCAATATTGTAAGATTTGTAATCCACTTCACAATCAGAACTCTGTGTTACCACTGACAGATCTGACAGATGACATTGGCTATCCAAGACACAAAAGCATGTAAACACTGCATCAGCACATTATGAAGTTAGGGTTTTAAATAAAAGAATATTTCCCTTCTAGCACAATCTAAAATACAGACTTTTTTTTTTTTTTTTGGAGATGATGTCTCACTCTGTCGATCAGGCTGGAGTGTACAGTGGCACGATCTTGGCTCACTGCAACCTCCGCCTCCCAGGTTCAAGTGATTCTCCTGCCTCAGCCTTCCCAGTAGCTGGGATTACAGGCACCACCACCAGGCCCAGCTAATTTTTATATTTTTAGTAGAGACAGGGTTTCACCACATTGGCCAGGCTGGTCTCAAACTCCTGACCTCACATGATCCGCCTGCCTCGGCCTCCCAAAGTGCTGAGATTACAGGTGTGAGCCACTGCACTGGGGCTAAAATACAGACTTCTTAAAAATGAGTGCTTCAGTATACTAGGTTGGTTGGTACAATCACGCACTCATTCATTCCTTCATTCATTCGTTTGGTGAGGCTGTGGTAGAGTAGGAA
This sequence comes from Cacajao melanocephalus, assembly GCA_963573385.1. Lineage (NCBI taxonomy): Eukaryota > Metazoa > Chordata > Mammalia > Primates > Pitheciidae > Cacajao > Cacajao melanocephalus. The sequence continues at coordinate 25,616 of CAUYLG010015913.1, forward strand.
CAACACAGACTTCAGAATCAGAGAAACCTGGAGTTCAAATCCCAGCTCTGGCTTTCCTTGCATATTCCCCCATGTTTACCTATCATCGTTTAGCAGTACTGAAAGTCATACCTCATGCATCCAGCACAGGACTCAAAGCATTAAAAAGTGCTCAATGAATGTTTCCTTTTCCCTTCAAATAAGTTCCTGAAAATTACATTTAAAAATCTTCATGTGGTGCCTGGCACACCGCAAATGGAAACTTAATATAATTGTATTGCCATTAGTAATAATAATAAGAGTAGTGGTAGCAATCAGCATAGTGGTTGTAGTGATAGTGGTAGTAAGATAATCAAAACCTAAACTGAGCGAGGGTGAAGAGAGGCAGGTTTCCAAGTGTGCGCAGTTAATGCCTACATAATCAAGACTCAGCTGTTCAGCACTGAGAAGAGTAGGAGGGTGTTTCTCGGAAATGTGTGGAGCTCTTCTCTTCCTTGTCAGTGTCTTCATAAATAATTCCTGTAATCAAAATAGTTATTTGCTTGCTCACCAATGTCATCTTAAAAGAACTCCTCTCTAAACTCAGGTGCTTACATTGTCCAGTGAGCTTCTCCCCTCTTTAAAAACAAAGATTTAAGAAGAAGTTGAGGTGTAATCCCAGCACTTTGGGAGGCCGAGGCAGGCGGATCAAAAGGTCAAGATATCGAGACCATCCTGGCCAACATGGTGAAACCCCGTCTCTACTAAAAATACAAAAAAATTAGCTGGGCGTGGTGGCGCGTGCCTGTAGTCCCAGCTACTCGGAAGGCTGAGGCAGGAGAATTGCTTGAACCCAGGAGGCAGAGGTTACAGTGAGCCGAGGTCGCGCCACTGCACGCCAGCCTGGCGCCTGGTGATGGAGTGAGACTATCTCAAAAAAAAAAAAAAAGAAAGAAGAAGTTGAGGAATGGGACAAACCAGCAGCTTGGTATTTGTTCTCCTGTAAACACCAGAGCAAATGTATGTTCGAAAGGGCATCTCACATGCATGCTAGGAGGCCTTAAAGAAAAAAAAATCTTGAAGTCATTGACATCCCTGCAGCCTGTGTTAGAACCAAATAGAACCCCTGATGCCAGCCACATTGGCTTTCTGATAGTGGGAAACAATACAGCAGGTACTTTTATTTATTTATTTATTTTCTGACGGCGTCTCGCTCTGTTGCCAGGCTGGAGTGCAGTGGCACAATCTTAGCTCACTGCATCCTCCATCTTCTGGGTTCAAGCAATTCTCCTGCCTCAGCCTCCCGAGTAACTGGGACTACAGGCGTGTGCCACCACGCCCAGCTAATTTTTGTGTTTTTAGTAAAGATGGGGTTTCATCATGTTGGCCAGGATGGTCTTGATCTCTTGACCTTGTGATCTGCCCACCTCAGCCTCCCAAAGTGCTGCGATGACAGGCATAAGCCACTGTGCCCAGCCTACAGTAGGTATTTCTAAAACGTAAACTTAAAGTCCAACGCAGGCATGGTTTGCCAATACTTCAGAACCCCAAGCTGCCTCTGTGGCAAGGATGATGATGATGACAATCATGGTCATGATGAGTTAGTGACATGGAAACTATTTACTACTTACTGCTGACTAGGAATAAGAACAAGCTATAAAGACAGCATATGGTACTGGAAACCAGAATAATGGATACCTCTGGGTGAGGCAGGAGGGATATCTTGGCTCCAAAGGGCAAAGGAAGCCTTCTGGGGAGTTGGGAATGCTCTAGAACTTGCTCTAGGTGGTGGTTACCCAGCTGTGTGCACATGTAAAAATGCACTGAGCTGTCCACTTAAAGTGTGTGCATTTGCTTTCTACATGTTAGCCTTGATACAAATGAAATAGTAAAACAGCAAACACTATAAACTCATTTTTAGAAATTACAGCATGGAAACATGGACAATTACAGCAGTCAGCTCTGGGTAGTAAAACTGCAGGTGGCTTTTTTTCTTTTATATGTATTTGCATTTTCTAAATTTGGAGGGTACAGTGAATTTACATTGCTCAGTGTTTAAAGTTAAAATTCACTGTTTGTTACCCAAGACATTTATCATCTCTACACCTTCAGTCATTCACTTCCATCTCAAACCTTTCCTCATTCACAGGCTCAGGCAATCTGGGGCAGGCCCCTCACAGCTGCCTGAGGAAATTCTCTACGGTGGGGATGAAGCAGGCATGAGGTGGGGAGGTGAGTCGGAGGCAGGCATTACTAGATCATCTCGCTTCCTCAGAGCCTCTGCTCAGACAGGAGTGTGTCACCTGGGGCACCTGCCTTCAGACTCCCACAGCAGAGGGACTGTGAGACTATCCCTTCAGGATGACCTGACCCCACGGTGGCTGACTCCTGACCCCACCATTGTTCAATTTCCAGCCTATACTGAAGTCTTGGAAGAAATCTAGAACCAGACCCCAAAAGTCTCCTTTTTAGCTCACATGCTCAGGTTTAGATCAGGTTAGCACAAGTAGAGACGAGGAAAGCAGTCTTGCAGCATGCAAGGGCTGCCGCCTCCTGTCTGGAGGTGAGCGTGCAGGGGGCCTGAATCCAGGTTCCCAGCACAAACCCGGGGTGCAGGGGGAAAACATCTGACAGGAAGTTAAAACCGAGCTCTACCTGCTTGCTTCTTGCTGAGTGACCATAAACAAGGACGCTGACCTTCTGAGTATTTCATGAATACTCTGAATTGCCATGTCTTTGTCTATATAATGAGGTCACGACCAACCGCTCGGTCTAATCTACAAGCTTGCTATGAGGGCTCCATAAGGAAATGAGGAGGAAGTTGATGACATCCTAGTGGGCTGTGGACCCCAACTTTTGTCAGAGTGCCTGAGACACAGTAAATCCTTGTAAATATCAGTTGAAGAAAGGCAAATGTAAAGAATTATTATTATTTTTCTTAATGAGGAAATCATAGGGACCAAAGAAATTGCATGACTTTTTTGCACGAGAGTCAACCGTGGGTGGCAAATAACCTTTGGAGCAAGCTTGCATTCTAGAGCAGAAGAGAGTTAAAGCCTGGTGTACGTTAAGACACAGTATAATACAGGTCAGATCTCCTTATAGAGCGTAGCTCTTTATAACCAAATGATTTCCCACCCACAGCCTCTGCCTGGCTTTTTTCAAGCAATATATCTGAGATAATAAAATTCCAGTTTGGAAGGAAGGAAGGCAAAGAAGGGAGGGAGGAAGGAATTGACTTATAGTAAGTTCATAAATCCCTTAGAGCTTATTAAAAGGTGATTTGACTTACTACCTTGAAAAGATCACAATCTATATTTTGAAAGTCATGTCTGTGGCATAAAAATGGATACAGAGGGACTTTGAGGAAAGAAACAGATGAGAGTGTTGTTCGGACAAAAAAAAAAAAAAAATGAACGCCCTTGTGTTAATTCAGTAGTTTTTCAGTTTGAGTATTAACTGAGAAACCGTGAGGTCTGTCATCTCTTTTAGATTTTTCCACTATATGCAGGACATTGTGATGGGCACAGTGGGAGATTCAAAGATGAATTGGTCAGTTCCTGCACTGGAGTAACTCCAGGCTGGCAGCAAGGCACAAACACGTGTAATTCCAACCCACAGCGGCCAGGGAGACGCGGTTGGAGAGGCATGGCTAGAAGCCGTGAGATCACAGAAGGGGAGGAGGGCTTTTAGTTTGGGGGCAAGAGAGTTGTGACTGAACCTAGAGAGAGAAGTAAGAAAAAGTAAGAGGACAAGAGTTCCAGGCAGAGGGCACAGCCTGATCAAAGGCTGGGTGTGTGGCAGCATGGGCTTCAGACAGAAATGGAAGTGGTTGTTTTCCAGGAGCGCAGGATGTATGAAAAGGAGAAAGTTGAAATGAGGCTGGAAAGTTTAGTTTGGATGAAAGAAAGGCCTTAAATGACAACAGAGTTTGAGCCAACATGAGAACTGATGGGAGCTATGGAGGTCTGTGAAGGAAGGGTCACGGTCAGAATTTTGTTCCCAGGCACTTGATCAGTCAGTCATGAATGCAATGGAAAGGTACAAGGAGACACAGGAGGTAGGGAGGCTGCTGAGGAGGCCCGCAAAAAATCCCAGAGAGCGGTCGCTGTGAGTTCTTTGTGAGTAATTGCAGTGTTCTTCCCTCAGCACTGAAATCAGCTTAATAAAAGGCTTCTTCAAACCCAAGCAAATTAGCAAAGGAGAGCGGCCAGCAGATGCTCTCAAGCCCAGAAAGGGGTATGAATGAAGAGAGGCAGAACAATGTGGGCACAAGTTTGGACTGGGGTATAGTAAGAGAAGTAAGAAGTCGGAAAGTAACTAGGAGGCTGTGGAAATGGCAGCTGCCCAGGCTTGACTGAGCAGCCTGCATGCACGCTACAAAGTCTGGCAAAGCCGGAGACTGTTGGGAAGGAAGAAGAGGTTACAGATTGACCCCAGCAGCACTCACCAGGCTGGAGCAAATTAAAAAGCAAATTGGAACTGGCTAGTGAGAGAGAGTCTCAACCCTGCCACCTCCAATACTGCCTTGGTCGTGGGGTCTACAGATGGCAGAGCAAACAGGCACAGCAATCTGCATCCCATCAATATGGTTTTTCCATGGCGTCATATTGACAGCCGGCAGCTGACCCCACACCTCCCTCCACAGGAGCATCTCTGAAGCCCCGGGGAAGGTTTTCCCAAAGCCCCACCTCATCTGCAGAGGACTGGGGGCTTTATAACACACTTTCACATATATCATCTCACTTATCAATGATAATCATCTTAACTGAGAGACACAGGCAGGTACTGTTATCCTCACTGTATAAAGTCCAGAGAAAATGAGGCATTGGAGAAGTCAGGAGATTTGCTCAAAACCAAGTAGCTACATATTGGTGGGGCTTGGTGACTTACAAAATCCACTGCAACTTGAGCCTGGAAGCTGGCCAGGACACTGGGCATGTTCTGGGGTACTTCAGACACCCCCAGCTCTCTTAGGGCCGCGACTGACTGGGGGAGAGGCTGGAAGTGGGGCACACCAGCAGGCCTGGCTTCAAAGACAAACCTGGAAATGGCAAGGTTAACTGTCTTTCCTTCTTGTTCGTCCCTTCTACCAGCTACTGCTAAGTGTCTCTCTTGTGCCTGGCCTTGCGCTAGACATTGGTGACCACCCACCACCCCATCCTCAGGAACCCAGTGACCTTGCCAACAATCTCCCACACCATCTTCCCAAATGCAATGTACCATTCATTGCCCAACTTCTTAGGGCCCAAGGGAAGTGGGAGACCCAAGGGGAGTCTGTGATGTTTAAGTTGGGCTTTAACATATGAGTAGGAGGTCACCTTTGGACGTAAGCAAGCCTTAGAGATGCTACAGGGCATGGAGTGATCTGGCACAGTCAGGAGTTCTATGAAGAGTAGGGGAGGTGGTGGAAATATGGGTTACAGGAGTTACCAGAAACGTGAAGTGGGCAGGGCCCTTGAAAGCCAACTGAGGGACATGGCTTTCACTCTGCAGTCACTGGAAAGCCATCAGAGAGCTCTCAGCAGTAGAGTGGTAAAGTGACTTCAGTGCTTAGATGATGACTCTAGTAACCGCACAGAGGAAAGATGATCCTAGAAGCTATTCCGGGGAGAGGGGTTGAGAATCTGGGCCACAGTGAAAGAGTGGGAATGGTGATATGGAGGCCCTACTTAAGGATTTGTTCAAATGCTGAAAAGATGGATCTTAATAATTAAATTGCGTTGGGAGGTGTAAGTTGGGAAGAAGAGTCAAGGTAGACTTCTCAGTGATACCACTGAGGCGGGCTGGAAGGAGGAAAGATAGGAAAAGTGTAGTACAGGAGCGTGAGTTCCACTTAGGGCACACCGAGTAAGGTGTTTAGTTCCTGGGGACAGGCCAGAAGCCACACGGAGGGATACAGAAGCTCAGCGTGCAGGAAGAGGAGAGGAGAGTGGCAGAGGCTGCAAAGCCAGGGACTGAGTCCTAGAGAAAGACCACTGTGTGGCAGTTAGGAGGCTGGTCTTAAGCAGCCTTGGCAAAAGCATTATCAGGGCCAATGAAGCTGTGAACAAGAGACTCAAGTGAGTTGACAGTGGATAAGGGCAAAGGGACAGACAGACACAGATGGGCTCCTATGTTCTCCCCAAGCCCTATCCCCGTCCAGTCCCTCACATATACTCCTGGCAGATCAGTTCCCTCCCTAGTCCATCCAGGCAACTTCTTCTGTGCAAAGGATATTATTGCGCTATTGTTCACCTCTAGAATGAATGCCATACTCGGGACCCTAGCACCCTCTATACAGTTAACAGGGCATTCAAGCTCTGCCTAACCAATACCACCTGATGCTCCACTACATGTCCCCACCAGAGACCAGATGATCTGGGACTTCCCCTACAAGTCTTGCATTTTGCTACCTCTGTACCTTTGCCATCTCCATTCCTTCTGTCTAGAATACCCTTCCTTTACATCTCCATTTGCTGAAATCTGCCCAACCTTCCTGCTCCAGTGCCAGCTCCATCAAGAACCCTCCTCAACACAAACAGATGGAGAAACATTCCATGCTCATGATTAGGAAGAATCAATATCATGAAAATGGCCACACTGCCCGAAGTAATTTACAGATTCAATGCTATTCCCATCAAGCTACCAATGACCTTCTTCACAGAACTGGAAAAAACCACCTTAAACTTCATATGGAACCAAAAGAGAGCCTGCATAGCCAAGCCAATTCTAAGAAAAAAGAACAAAGCGGGAGGCATCACACTACCGGACTTCAAACTATACTGCATTTGTATTTCTTAGAGGAATGAAAATTTTTGAATTACAGAAATTCTTTGGTGCTAGTACTCAGATTTTGATATCAATTTTTGAATACACGTATTTATGGACTGGAGCAAGCAAATCTACACTTGTTATTGTTTTGCACAAGAAAACAATGAAAATAGGATTCATTATAAATATCTAAAAATGGGATATTGTTGTAGCAGTAGTCTATTTGTCCTTTGTTCCCTGGATAATGTTGGATACTTTTGTCAAATAGAGAAGTAAAGGTCTGGAAAGTTTTGTATAATTATAAACAAAGGTAGAATGAGTTCTCTGGTCCAGAACAAATACAAATTAATGATTTACAGTATGAAGTATATGAATTTTGTTGCTAAAGATGGTAGTGAGTACAAAACTTTTAGCTTGCCACAGTTACATTTATCATGGCAAAATCAGATAGAAAATACATAATTTCTGAGAAAACTTTAAAACTTGGCACAAAGTTAATGTCAACATTTATGCTTTGAGAGAAAGCAGCTGAGTGATTGGTAAAATCCCTTTATCAAATGACACAGTTGTAGGTTGCATAATATCAATGGCATACAATCTGGAAAAACCATGTGTGGCCCAGCAGAGGCAATTGCATAGTTGTGCTGGTGTGTAGAGTATGAATCGTACCTGCATATATGAGGGAGAAGTGCCTGACCGCTTTATGTCTGTTCATCACTAAATGCCTCCGTCATTCTCAAGGTTTTCTAAGTTAATGATCATTTTGTGAACTATGTTATAGCTTGGACAGGTGTGGAGAGATCAGCAGTAATGGGGCATCCACTACATCAGGGGAGGGATTGATAAGACAAGTGTGTTCTACCTCAATATTTATCCACTCTATTTTCAAAGAATTGCTGGTGATCAACAATATACCTCTTTCTCTTAATTCACTTTTGAAAGAAATAGTGAAAATCAAGAATATGATCAAATCATGGCTGAGTGTATAGCTTTTTAGTGTTTGGTGCAAAAAAATGCAACATGAATATACATCTTTGCTTTTTTAAAATTATTATACTTTAAGTTCTGTGGTACGTGTGCAGATAGTGCAGGATTGTTTTAAATATTCTTTCTCGGCTATATTTTAAAATAAAAACAAAACAAAAGTATAAAGTAAGTATATGATTTCTAACATGATGAAAACTTTAGATCGTTTTTTTAAAGACAACATTTTCCAGACAGAATTTGGGAGTGATGTCTGTACTCTCTTCAAGTTGTTTCTGATGCAACAGGGGAGATGGGGACTAAAAATAAGCCTGGATTCTTGGGTATGCTATGTAGTTGCTTTGAGTGATGAAGCAAAAGGGATTTTTGCTTTTCATTGTAAGCTCTTAGTGTTTTTTTTAAACCCCTGCATTCTGCGTATTACATTAAACATGTTACTTTGAATTCACACACACACACACACACACACACACACACACACATACACACAAACACATACACACACACGCCCTGCCCCTAACTCCCACCCTACAAATTATTGACCCTACATTTTGTCTCTCTTCCTACTTTACACAGTTCCTAATTATTATTATTTTTTGAAAGTAATAAATAGCACATAGTACAGAAGAGCTCCTAGTTAAAAACTTGACTTTGGGTCCTTTCTTTGCCCTTTCCCTGTCCTACTCCCCACTGGGAATCACTTCTAGCTGTTTCTGTTTTTAGGTGTGCTGAATAATATGGATCATATATATGTATACTAACTTTAGACACTGTCTATTGATTTTCTGTAATGATATATGAGGATTTAACTCTCTAATACCATCACCAGTTTTTACATACTTTTGTTTTTTTGCTTTATGTATTCATTTCCTGCTTTTTGTCTTATAAAACATCATTGTATTACAAAATTTTAGAATATGTTACTCTTTCTAGATTTGGGTATGATTACATTTCTCTCATTTATGTTTGATAATTTTCTCTCTTGGTGGTTCATTGTTTTTGTGGTTTGATTTTTGTTTTCATTGTGAGCTTAACATGTGTGGGGATTTTCTTCTCTGAGAAGCTTGTACGTCCTGGGCTTTGAAAGAATCTTTATAGGGTGGTTTTTGCACTCACCTGGGTATGTAACCAGCTCTAAACCAGGTGTCACAAAAATTCAAATTTAGAAGTTCGAGCTCCATTTGGTTGATATACATTTGAACTCGTTATCCAAGCACAGCACTATCTTGGGTTTCTAGCTTCTTCACGATAACTCTTTTTCTGCTGAGAGTATTGGCCGATGACAAGCGGCTGTACTGCTTCCTGCTTAGAAAGGAGTGTTTGGAGGGCTCAGTGATTATTTCTCCTTGATGATAGGACATCTTTGTGAGGCTCCCAACTTGACAAAGAAGACTTCATTTCAAAATGTACATCCCTCAAGCCTTAGAGCCTATGCCCACAGAATCATTAAAATCCCCAACATGAGACTGTGCTATGTACATCTATGTCCTATACTTGTTTATACCCCAGTTGTTTTAAGCCCTTTCTTACTATTCTAACAATGAAATGTATCTTCATTTCTGGTTCCTATACATTTCTCTTTCTTTATTTTTTTTATTTTTGAGAATTGCTCTAATTTTATAAAAAAATCTGATGTATCCTACTCTGTAATTTTACAACATTGGAGTAAGAAGGTATTTTTGCTCATAAACTGCTAGTTTGACAAATACTGACTGAAAGTCCCAATTGAATTTTTCCTTAATTTTTTATTCTTATGTAAGTTATACATGCTCCTAGTTTTATTTTTAAAAACCACACAATAATAGACAAGGCTAATAATAAATTATGGGGGCTAGAAAATAAATGGGCTCCTGGACAAAGTCCCTTGGGCCTGATGACCATCCAGTGATTGTTTCCCCCGTTCCCAAATGTATTATTAGGACTGACATGCTTGCAGTTGGCACAATCCCCATATTGGATGTTGGTCTGAAAGGTAAAGTCTATCATAGTGTGAAAAATAAACAAGAAACCTCAGAAACTACCCTCCAGGACAGCCAAGATAGTAAATCAATAACTATAGCACACCCCAAGGTGAGGAGGGATGGAAAAGATTACGGACATTTTAAGGATCTGAAGAAGGAGCTGGAAAACTGTGGACCATGGACAAAGTTTGGTGCATGGCCAGTTTTTACACAGCCTGCAAGCTAAGAATGGTTTTTACATTTTTAAAGGTTGTTAAAAAAATTAAAAATGCCACAAAGACCATATGTGGTCTGCAAAGCCTAAAATTTTTACCATCTGGCTCTTCATAGAAAAAATCTGTTGTACCTTTATCTAAAGAATGCAGGGATGGTGGTCCCAGTACATTGACTTAACTCACCTGTTTGGCCCCTGAAGAAACTGAATGAATCCCGCCGGTGACTGCAGACTACAATAAGCTCAATCACATCAAAGCCCTGATCCCAGCCTACAAACCAGATATGTAAGGTATTTTTGATAAAGTGGGTTAATATAATATCAGAAATGCGTGCTATTTTATTTTTAAATAAGAATCCAAAAACAGTTTGTAGTCACATAGAATGTACAACAATATACACTTTTACTTTTGCCTCAGGGCTTCTCCTGTCCTCTGCCATAATATATTTCAAACGTATTTGCATCTTGGCATCCTGCAGATCATCATATCCATTCATTATATCAACGATTTTGTGTTGATTAGTGAGATAAGCCACAGGCAGACACACTGGAAACCTTGAGAAGACACATGAGCTCCAGAAGGTGGGAGCTAAATATTGTAAAGTTTCAGGGACTATCCATATCTGTAAAATGTTTACAGATTTATCATGATGAGCATGCCAAGATATCTCTTCAAAGGTAAAGACAAATTAAAATTAGTGCACTTTGCACCTCCTGTCACAAAGGAGGCACAAACTCTGGTGGGCCAGAGGACAAAGCAAACTGCATGAGTAGGCAGCACAGACATCACTCACCACGGTTGCACCAATGCTTCTTCTTCAGCTTGCAACAACGGCTGTGTGGGGAGACGTGTGACCAGCTAAAGCAGGAGTAAAAAGCCCGAGCTTGATTTTTGGTTGGGCTGGCTTGGTGTGTGGAGGTGAGCTAAAATAGATGGCAATTGCACTGAAGCCTCAACTAGGGGTGGTCTTGAAAGTATGGTACAGAAAAGTTCTCCCAATGGGTGGTGTACCTGGTAGACAACTTCGTGGGTAAAGAGAAATGGCAGGGGATTAGAATATACATAGACCTCTAATTAGGGGTCTGGAAGAAAAAAAGGGGAAGATTAGGGCCAAGGAGGTCTAGAGTCAAGGCACATGGATTAACATCTGGGAGTGAACACAAAGTGTGGCAATCTTTGTACGTTACACCTGCTAGAGAGAACATCCTTCTTCAAAGAGACAGTAAACTAGACAAAATTGCCTGGCAATTAGTGTTTGCCAGCCTCTGTCATTCACCACTCTAGTGCTGGCATGATGGGCAAAGAAAAGTGACAGACAGTGGCCACACACAACAGCCTGTACTCTCTTTCACCATGGCTGATGCAGCACCACTGTCAGCAACAGTGACCGCCACCAAGTCCCCCTTATAGAGACATTTCTTCAGGAGACCTGGCCACTGCTGACAAGTTCACAACTGAATGGATAGAGCCTTTCATCCTGGAAGAATCAGTGGTTTGTTGGCATAGGAATGGACGCACATTCAGGTGTGGAGTTCTCTTTCCTGCTGGTTGGGCCTCAGCCAGCACTAGTAACCAAATGCTTTCAGAGTGCTTGATTCACCAGTACAGGATCTCACATAACATTGTATTGGACTGGGGGCCCACTTTAGAGAAAAGCATGTGCAGGAGTGAACTCATGCCCATGAGATTCGATGCTCACATTCCATACACACCACCCAGAAGTTGTCAGCATAACAGAGATTTGGAATGACTTGTTGGGAGCACAGTCAGAATACCAGTTTGGAGTCAACTATGTGAAGATGACTGTGGATGCTGGATACGTATTTATATGTGTATAAAGGACTTTTGTTTGAGTGCATAACTCTAGTCAATGTTCCTTTCCTTTTCTTGTTTTGGGTAAGGTTAGGGATTAACTTAATAGTATACCTTATAGAAAAGCACAGAGTTTTGCTAAAAACAACTGCAAGTGTAACAGTTACAGCCTATAAATCAGTCCATTTATTGGAAATCAATTTCCTATTTTGCTTTGCTTTATAAAAAGAAATGTTGGACATGGATGGATCCCTGCACAATATAGCTGTGGACAACATAGTTATTTTATCAACCCACTGCTCTTGTTGACTCAGTGGTACGTCTTTGTAGAATTGGAAGTGTGTCTATGGGTTCCTGGTTTCCTAGCAGGCGTCTGTTTCTCCCCTGGCCTTTGGAGGGTTTCCAGATGACATATTCTTGACTCAAGTTAATGGTCTAAATTTGTCTACTGTGCAATTTACTAGCTGGATCAAAAATAATAAAGGTGTTTTTTTTTTTCTTAAAAATTTAAGTTAAAGTTTTGTTCGGAAATAATACATCAACTTTTCTTCTAACATTGTTAAGGCTGAGTTGAGAATAACTTCTTTCGCCAAATTCCCTCTAAAGATGTAAGCTCTTCATTCACTAATTTTATTACTTTTGATTGAACTCAAATTTCTGTCAAAAATTTCCTCTCTGTAAAATACATTTTCTTACCCAACTTTCACATTGGGAGAATAATTTTTCCTGCATAACTCCTCTTTAAAATTCTTCTTTGTCATTTCAAATTGAAATCTCAGTTTTGCCTTGGCAAGAGAGTTTTCCAAAATTCCTCTCTCCCAACAGGACTATATGCTCTATTCATTTTCTTTGATATTCATATACAAATTGTTCCCATACTCTAGTGGTTGTCTGAGCATAGTAGAATTGAATAATAAATCAGTGCAGTTATCTAGAACATTTACATTTAATGTTGTGATAAAAGCCAGACATTTTGGCCTGAATAGCCACAATGATGTTCTAAAATGATCAAATCCAGTGGAAGGTTGCCCAAGTGTTCATATTTTAGAGGCAAAAAAATCTATAAAGAGTAAGATGTTAAAAGAGAGGCATAACTGAGGTTTTAATTGGTCAAAAAGTAGAATATACCCAGATCTAGGTGCATTCACCTTCAGGTCCTGAACTAGCCCTCCTGAGTTCTTCATTCCTTTTCTGCAGGTACCGGGGAATCACCTTGCTTTCTTCTCTTGGTATTTGCGACCCCTTATCTTGTTAAACCCTATCTTGAAGTTTTCCTCAAATCTTTACTGATAGGTTCTCTAGCTTCCTTCTTTTCTTAATTCTGCTGAAGAGACTCATATCAATCTTCCAATCTTTAGTGTAACATTGATAATTAGCTGCATGACCTTATGTGAGATACTTAACCTTTCTGTAGCTCAGTTTCTTCATAGTCAGTTAAATGAAGAGAATGATGACTACTTCATAGCATTGTTCTGGAAATTGAAGGAGATGCCTTGAATATCAGATTTAGAAGGCATTTAGTAAATAGTTGCCTCAACTTTTCCCTCTCATTTTGTTTCTATATATACAATTTGAAAGATGTAGAATTATTTTTTAAATTGTTAAATAATATCATTTTATGTTGATATGAGAATTGATGGTTTAAAAAATGTTTTCATATGTCTTACCTTATTTGCTGCTGCCATACTAATTTGAGTTAGGTAAGATAATTGTTTATTATTCCTACTTTCAGATAAGGAAATTGAATCTCAGGGAGTTAAAGAAAAGTAAGTGTCTAGATTCGTAATCCCTTCAACAGCACGGTAGAATTGGGAGGGAGGTATTGACACGTTCTCTGTGTTGTGGTGTTTAGTGGAGACACCTCCTTCTTGGGTTGTGGTACTGGAAACTAAAGGGTAAATTCTGCAAATGTCTCCAAATATTGGTAGATCAAAGCCAGGGAAAGCAATCAGAAACCAGATTGCATTCTAAATGGCTAGGGAGACTTAGGCAATGAAACCTAATGAAGAAACCAGAGCTTGGAAGAATTCTTTAGGAAGAGCCTAGGTCCCAAGTGGGGACCTAGTGTGCATTCAGAAATGAACTAACAATGTGGAATGAAAAGGACAATTAAAATGTTTCTAACAGGACTAACTACTTTCTTTTGTCAAATTAGCTCAAGTTAATTATAGAGTAGAAACTGCCTAAATCTGAGTTTTTCTAATTAACATGAACACTAAAAATATACTATCATTTGATGTTGTATAATGTATATGCATATGCAGAAACACTATTGGATTTTATGAACTGATGAATGCATAGGATTACCTTATTCCCTGTCGTTCCTTTAACAGATATTTCTTGTGTACCTGGGATGCACCCATCATTCTTCTTGGTATAGAGACTATGCCAGCAAAAACTGTCATGGAGCTTATAATAGAAGAAGAGATATATGTAGTTTAGTGACAAGAAAAATCATACAAGATCTATAAATTTTTTCAAATTAAGAGAAATAAAAAATAGAAAGAAAAAACTATGAATATAATTGGTTTTATCATAATTTCCTTGCATCTGAAGTCATCAAACTGGCATTATCTACATTGTTAATTATTTTTTCTAGAATTTTAGTACCAAATAGAAGCAAATTTATTTATTTAGTAGTATTTGTATCAAGTGTACATATTTTAATGTTTCAAGTATATATTCCCATTTCTTTTCCACTAATTTCAGCTTGGTTATATTGCTAAGAGCACATGCTAATAATGCTAATCTATGCTAATTTTGAATTATATAGGCAAACATTTTTGCATGCCATAGAACATTTTTTTCTTTGCTTTCACTGGAGGTATCCACATAGGTTTTATAAACCAAAAATAAAATTATAAGCCCCTCAACTAACTGTATGGACCCCTCTTCTCAGCCAAGGGCATCCCAAAGTTAATCTGAAACACCAGTTCAGGCCATGATGGGAAGAGGGGTTGGACATGCCTCGTTATACTTCCCTCCTTTTGGAATTCAGACACAACTGACCAGCATTAACATTAAAACAGAGACACAAAGACTGACAAAGCAGACTCTTTATAGCAATAAGATAACAATATGATGAATAGCAGGTCCTGAAAGAAATGGAAATATTTTACTCAAAAATATACGTATTTGACATATTTTCAAATGGCCCTGCAAATCTTTCTCTTGTGGGAAAAAGCTGCATTCTGTAGAGAATCTCCTTCCTTTTCCAGGTATTTTTTCTGACACAGGAGACAATTAAGGAAGAGTCTGACACCTTTTTAAGTTAAGAAACATTACAATCTATTCTCTCAGAAGCCAGCTACCTGGAGGCTTCATCTGTATAATAAGAACCTTGGTCTCCACAACCCCTTATGTTAACTCATACGCTCCCTTCTACTGATGCCAGATCTTTAGATAAACTCTTTTGACCAATTGCCAATCAGGAAATCTTTGAACCTACCTATGACCTGGAACCAATGGACATCTTAAATGTATTGGTTGATGTCTTCTGTTTCTCTAAAATGTATAAATTCAGGCTGTAGCCCAACCTCATGGGCCACATGTTCTCAGCACCTCCTGAGGCTGTGTCACAGGCATGTTCTTTTCTTTTCCTTTTTTTTTTGTGGGGGGGTGGGCAGACAGAGTCTTGCTCTGTGGTGTGATCTTGGCTCACTGAATCTCTTGACTCCTGAGTTCAAGTGATTCTCCTGATTCAGCCTCCCGAGTAGCTGGAACCACAGGCACATGCTACCATGTCCAGCTAATTTTTGTATTTTGTATTTTTAATGTTTTCTATTTTGTATTTTTAGTAGAGATGGGGTTTCACCATGTTGGCCAGGCTGGTCTCAAACTCCTGACTTCAGGTGATCCACCCGTCTTGGCTTCCAAAATTGCTGGGATTACAGGTGTGAGCCACTGTGCCCAGCCACAGGCATGTTTTTAACTTTGGCAAAATAAACTTTTAAATTGATTGATATTTGTCTAAGAAACTTTTTGGTTTACAGTTTCTTAATTTTAATATTTTTATATTAATTTTATGAGGTAGGAAATAATTATTATCAATTTATTACAGAAAATATGTCATGGGTTAATTTTCTGGATTATGGTAACCCAGCTAAAAACTGGTGAGATTACTATTTAAATTCAGTTTTTTTCGAATTCCAGAGTATATGTTCTTTTAAATTTCACATATTTTCACTTATTTTACAATAACCGAGTACCATTTGCAAATTCTATTGTTCTATTTTTATTCTACTTAAATAAAAATATTCCTGCTCTTTGGGACTTAGAAACCAATACTGGCTGGGTGCAGTGACTCATGCCTGTAATCCCTGCACTTTGGGAGGCTGAGGTGGGCAGATCACAAGGCCAGCAGATCGAGACCATCCTGGACAACATGGTGAAACACTGTCTCTACTAAAATGCAAAATGCAGGTGGTGGCAGACACCTGTAATCCCAGCTATTCAGGAGGGCGAGGCAGGAGAATCACTTGAACCCAGGAGTCAGAGGTTGCAGTGAACTGAGATTGCACCACCGCACTCCAGCCTGGTGACAGAGTGAGACTCTGTCAAAGAAAAAAAAAGAAAGAAACCAATACCACCAAATGTGGTGTTTCAACATGCTGAGCTGAGAAAGCCACAAGGTCTCTCTGATCCCTGCCCCCAACCATGATCCCTGCCGTGGATCATATCTTCCATAGAAGATGAAGTGCTTTTATCTGCCTAAGATCCAAAAAGAATAATTGTTTTTTTCTTTCCCTCCCTGCTATTTCATAATCTATTGTAGAAATGAAGACTAAGGTGTGACCACACTGGAACAGATCTTTTTTCAGCATAATGATTATCTCCAAGGATCATTTAATTTTTTAAATTCAATTTTTTTTTGAGACCAAGTCTCACTCTGATGCCCAGGCTTGAGTGCAGTGGCATGATCTCGACTCACTGCAACCTCTGCCTCCTGGGTTCAACCAAATCTCCTGCCTCAGCTTCCCGAGTAGCTGGAACTACAGGTGTGCACCACCACGCCCAACTAATTTTTGTATTTTTAGTAGAGATGGGGTTTCACCATGTTAGCCAGGCTGGTCTCGAATGGCTGACCTCAGGTGATCCACCCACCCCAGCCTCCCAAACTGCTGGGATTATAGGTGTAAGCCACTGCAGCTAGCTGTACAAAGATTATCTATTATTTAACGATTCCAAGAACTAGTTACAAGTTAATTTCTGTTCCCTATTCAGGTATTCTCCCTAGTAATTTTTTATTGCCTTTCAGTATAACTCCTCTTCTTCTTCTTCCCATAACCTGTTTCAACAGGATCCAAGCCTCTATTCTTCCTGCAATCTCATATGACATATAAGCTTCTATACCTGTATGGGAGGTTGAGTCTTCATTCTGAAGACTCCCACGAATATATGTTAAATAAATTTGTATGCCTTTTCTCCTGTTAGTTAATCTGCCTCATGTCAGTGATTTTCAGTGAACCTTTAGGGAGCTAAGAGCCTTGGCCCTCACATCCTTTGCTAGAATATAACTAATGCAATCATACCAAATCTCTGGATCTGTAATTTTAACTTATTACTAAAGACATCCACATGAATGCAGGCAAATTAATCCATTCAATCAATAATTCAATGAATATTTATTAAGGTCCTATTACTTATTAGACATTGTTTTGTGTCTGAAAATTTGAGAAATAAAATATAAAACTAGCTGGCTTTAATTTCTCCAGGAAAGAATATTCTGATTTAAACCATCTGCTCAATTGAATTTGCAAATATGACTTCCAAATTTTCTGTATTTTATTAAATTCAATTAGTTGGAAATGAAAAATTTATTACAAAAACATAGAATTATCCAATACAAAAAAAGTCATTCAAAATAATGAATAATCAAGTAATTTCATGTAAAGGGCATTTTAAAGAAGCAGACAGTATTATTGTTTAATTACTAACATTTTATTGTAATTAAAATTAATATGCTAGAAGATTTGAGATTTATTCTTTAAATTAGGTTAAACATTTTCCTTGCAAGTACGTTTGACTGAATCACTAATATTCTTAGCAAGCTTTGTAACCACTTAATGGGTTCATTTTGCCTGCTGCCCAATAAAGCCAATTTATCTAGATAGAAGAATTGCAATAGAGAAAGAGCTTAATTCACCCAAAGCTGGCTGAACAGGAGACTGGAGTTTTATTATTACTTATATCAACCTTTCCCCAAATTTAGAGGTTAGGGTTTTTTCAATGATAATTTTGTGAGGAGGGTGATAGCTAGGGAATGGGTGCTGCTGATTGTATGGGATGCAATCATACAGGTGTGGAAAATGGTCCTCATGCATGCACAGTCCACTTTTGGGTCGGACTACAGGACAAGTTGGTGGGGCTGGGTGGAGCCATTGGTCATTAGAAATGCAAAAACCTGAAAAGACATCTCAAAAGATCAATCTTAGGTTCTACAATAGTGATGTGATTTGCAGGAGTAATTGGGGAAGTTGCACATCTTGTGACCTCTGAAACAATGACTGGTAATTGTTTACATCTACACCTTAGCTGAATTCAGGCTCCTGTCAGCCTCCTAACCTGGTGGTCTTTCATTAGCTTTATAAAAGTGAGTTAGTTTGGGTAAGGGCTATTTTCATTTAAAGTATAAACTAAATTTCTCCCCAAGCTAACTTGGCTTAAGCCTAGGAGTAACCGACAGGGAAGTTTAGATGGTAAAGGCAAGATGGGGTTATTTAGATCAGATCTCTTTCACTGTCATAATTTTCTCACTGTTATAATTTTTACAAAGGCAGTGTATTAGTTCGTTCTCACACTGTTATAAAGAACTACCTGAAACTGGGTAATTTATAAAGAGGTTTAATTGACTCACAATTCCACAGCCTGTATAGGAAGCATGGCTAGAAGGCCTCAGGAAACTTACATTCATGGCAGGAGGTGAAGGGGAAGCAAGCACATCTTACCATGGTGGAGCAGGAGAGAGATCGAGCAAATGGGAAAGTGCTACACACTTTCAAACAACCAGATCTTATGAGAACTCCAAGAACAGCAAGGGGGGAGTCTACTCCCATGATTGAATCACCTCCTTCTAGTCCCCTCCGCTGACTCATGAGGATTACAATTTGACATGAGATTTGAGTGGGGACACAGAGCAAAACCATATCAGGTGGTTTCAGTCTTTTTATTTTCCCCAGTATAAACTAAACTTCAATTAGCTTCAGGTCAAACTTTTTAAAAAAATCAGAATTAGTTGATACTACATCTGTGTATACAATCTTTGTGAACAAGTTAATTTTTAATTACTTTTTCTTTCTTTAAGAATTAAAAAGTATGTATATGGAATCAATTGCTGGTAACTTCACTTTGCCTGAATTAAAGACCCAGAGAAATTTAATCTAAGTGTCTTGTAGCCTGTAATTTTCTCTGCCTTTTTTCTATTCCAAACAAGCCTGGTTGAGGGGGAGCAGAATAGAAGCAATGAAGAAACTCACATTCCAGAATGCATGCCTCATTATTGGACTCTTTGAACATAAAAATATTTTTATGTCTGGTTGAACACCTTATTTAAGGTATGTTCTGATGGATTAAGAGGAAGGAATTTCAGAGTTTCAGGTGCATGGGGATACGTGAAACCGAATTTTATCAAATTTAGACTTGGTAAGAATCTCTGGATGGGAATAATAAGAAATATGTAGTTTATTTCCTATAGGCTTTGAGCATTTTAGAATTAGAAGGGACTTTGGAGGACACATAGACTAACTATACACATAAGAAAAAACAGACGTCCAGAAAGGAATAATGGCTTGATCAAGGTCACTCCATTGGTTGGTAGTGAAGCCTGGAGCCAACTCCAGATTCCCTGATGCCCTCTCACAATTTCTTTTCCTTCGTGACTGGGCTTCCTTGAGGGGGTAATGCAAACGATTAGTGACTTTCAAATACATGGCTTTCTTTTTTTTTTTTTTAATTAAAAAGCTGTAAGTTAACCTTCTTTGGATCAGTAATCCAGAGCATTAAATAGGTGTTTGCCTTCAATTCCTCAAGACATAACTAAGACCGCAAAGGAAACAAAATTAGACTCTGAGTAGCTCAAATATTTATTATAAAATCTCAGTATGGAAATCATGCGTTTCTTTTTCTCTATGAGGAGACCCTCAGATTCTCATTCAGGTGACCTGTTTTTCTTTTTACATACAGTTCTTAAAAAGCTAGTTAGAGGTGATCATCTGGAAGAGATGATCAATGATCAGTGATCGGTGTCCAGTATGCAGCAATACTCGTTCAATTTATAGCTACTACTGGCCTCAGTAGTCTAGAGTCCTAATAGCAAGTGGCTTCAGGAAATTACTTGGGATGTGGGGGTAGAGGTGTTCAGATGTGACTGCTGTGTTATTCCAGTGCTTCTCTTGGCCTGTTAATTTAAAAGGAGCTTGCATTGCTCAGATAAAAAGGTTTATTTTTTTTCTCAAAGCAATAATAATAGAAAAGACCTGATAGTTGAAGGCCAAATGATAAAGAATATTAAATAACGTTGTACATAAACATGTATGAACTATGCCATTTATAATATTGAATTTGATTTATGTCAAAGAAAAAAAGAGTATGCACAGCATGCATTCTGTTTAATAAGTTGGGAATGCATAATACGTTTTTAAATGGTATCTTTCAAAATTGAATATTGGTCCTGAAAATTATTAACCTTAAGTTTTTGGAGAATATGTTTATATTGAGTACTTCAGTCCTCAGGAATGCTAGATTGTTTGGTTGTTTAGATAGGTAATAATAGCTATACATTTAAAAAGTTACTTTATATGCAACAAATGGTTTAATTACAAATCTAGTGTTTGTCTGCAAGTTGAATAAGGTGAAGCATTGGAAGGTGTTGGTAAGAAACAGTATGAATGAAATGGCAGTGAGTTCAATTGTTTGTGATGTATGTCCAATTTTTGTTTCAGAAAATATGCTTTTAAAAAGTCATCTGTAGTTCTAGAAGATGGATGGCAAATATTAATATTTCAGTTTTCAGTGTCATTTTCAAGGTATTGGTAATGAGTTATTTTGCATGTTACATTCAGTAAGATTTTGAGATTGTATCTGAATTTGATGAAGAAAAAAGTGTTTTGAATGATTGGCCATGTTTGAAATAGGCAAAGAAAAGGGAAATGGTACCTGTGCAATTTTTTTCTGCAATCCCTTACTTAGATCTATCATGGACTATTTCCTTTTATTATCGCTTTAATTTTTATGTTACTGCAATCAACCAGTGTTTCTGTGTGCCTGAAATCTGATGGAGTTCAGTATTAGTTCTATGCTGTGGTGGGAAGGACAGATGGATTGGATTTGAATCTCAGCTTTCCTAAAGACTAGCATTAGCTTGAGCAATTTCTATGAGTGTCAGTTTAACATCTATAAAATAGGCATAATAATAATACCTATTCTACGAATTTGTGAGGATTGAATGGAAAATTATTAGTAAAACCCCAGCACTATATCCGAAGTTATTTACCTGCCTTCTTTCTCAGCCAGTGCTGGTATTATTTGGGAACATAATGATATTTTGATACTGGTTTTAAGTAGGCAAATCAGTTACACAATATTTATACATTCTAAAAAATAATATACATGAGGTTTAAATGTTAGCCCGATTCCTCACTTGCATAAATGTAGAAAACTTAGGAACGTCTATTTCATTTGAATGCAACTCTTCTGTGACTTGGTATAATTGACGTGCAAAGATATTTTACACGTTCATTCATACATTGTAATACTCTGAGAGCTAAAAGTACAGAGACACAATCTAAACTAATTTAAAAAAAAGATTAAGGATATAGTATATAATACGAACATGTGATATAATTGATTTATTTAAGCAATTCTGTTAACTATAAATTTTAGTCAAGCCTTTGCATAGCAGATTTTTGTTCCAAACATACATTGCTTTTTCTTTTGTTTGCCATACAAATGAGTTTGTTTTCAGAACTGCAGCCTGTCCAAGCACACCCTCTACTGGTTTATGCCTTTGGTGCAACAACAGTTCCTAACAAAGGACCTAACAAAAGAGGACCATTCACTTTTAGAGTAAAAGCGGGTAACATTGGAAGGCAAGCATACAGACAAGCACACACAGATGATGTTTCAGAAGCCTGCCTTTAAGTCACTTATCGTAGAGAGAGGATTTATTTCTGTGAGTTTATTGTTTTAGAATTCTATACAACTTCTTAAGGCCTACAGCCAAGGCTTATTCATTTCATTCAAGGCTTATTCATTTCATTCATACATTTAACACTACATGTATGGAAATTACTCCATGTTTAGGCACAGCTTGAGAAAAGGAAGAAAGACACAGTATCTTTGACTTCATCAAGGACACGTTCTGCCTAGAGTGCCAAAAAGTAAACAAGCAAGGATAATTTCAAATATATGCAAGCAATCTGCAGAAAAGGACACTGTAATGGGGCAGCACCTTTGTGTGTGGGTAGCATAGATCTTAATAGTTTCAAGGAAGACCTCTCTAAAGGGGTGATATTGGCACTGAGACTTGAGTGTTGAGAAACAGTTAGACAAGTTAAAATCCAGGCACATGAGACAGCAAGGAAAACATTCTGTGATGGAATAGATCTATGGGTGGTTAATGATTGAAAAAAAAAAAAAAAAGAAGCCAGAGCATATTGAATGTGGGAGAAGGCTGATATTAAGCAGAAGTGGTAGACAGGAGTCTGATGCTCTATGGGACCTGGAGATCACTGTGAAGTTGTTTTTCTTTTCAAGTACATTGGGAACTGATTCGAAGGTTTAAGCATGAGAGCAATGCCACTTAATTCATATTTTTAAAAAATGTGACCCTGGAAGTTCTATGGAAATGGATTTTAGAGAAGCAAGGGTGGGAGCAGGAAGCAGAAAACCTGGCTATCACTGTGATTCAGGCTGAAGGTGATGTGTTTAAAAAAGAAAAACTATAATTAAAGATACTGTGTTTTTTTCTTCCTTTTGGAGGTCCATTGAAGCCTATACAACTCTTTCTAGAGTACTGTTTGTTTTAAAATGTGTAAAATAAAATAAATAAAATGTCA
The DNA here is from genome assembly GCA_963573385.1 of Cacajao melanocephalus. Taxonomy (NCBI): domain Eukaryota; kingdom Metazoa; phylum Chordata; class Mammalia; order Primates; family Pitheciidae; genus Cacajao; species Cacajao melanocephalus. Next base: position 48,353 of record CAUYLG010015913.1, read on the forward strand.
AAGAAACCAATTGTATTGAAATGTAGTTATCTGGATATGAAATTCTGGGTTGAAAGTTCTTTAAGGATGTTGAATGTTGGCCCCCATAGCCTGGGCAATAGAACAAGAATCCCGTTCTCTCTCCCTCTTTCTCTTCTTCTTTCTTTCTCTCTTACATTCTTTTTTTTTTCTTTCTTTCACTCTTTCTTTCTTTTCTCTCTTTTTCTTTCTTTCTAAAAAAACAAACAAAAAAGAAATGTAGTTATCAAAATAGTAAAAAACATTTATGAAATATTAGTATATGTACTCCTTTAGCCACACATTAAATAACAAGAATTAGTAGTATGTCTGATAACCACTATTATTTCAAAGCTGTGATAAAATAAAAAATCATTATAATAGTGCTGAAATGGTAATTTTATTAAAAATATCTGTGATTTCTGTTGATGATGACGGCAAAGGCACTGCTTCTATGTTGCCAACTTTTATATTGGAAGGAAATATTAAATTTCAGTTAAAAATTACCAAACATAAAGATACAATTTTTTTGTACCTTCAAGTTTATTGATTCCTTGCTTTAGAGGTAGAGATGACAGAACTTGATTATAAATTGACTTTGGGAAATAAAGAGGCAAAGAAAAGAAAGGACCTAGGGATAGATGATAGCATAATTCAGGTGTGTAAATCTGTGTTGACATAGCCAAAATATTATCAACTCTGCCTAGGCCTAGGGCAGATACTTTTATTTATCCAGATATGCAAATTTTGGGGGATTCTATTTCTTTAACTGAACACAAGGTAAAGAGGATCATCTGTCTGCTTCACAATCATCTGGATCTCACACACTGTCACCAATACAAAGTGGAGGTGGATGTGCCCCAGACACCAGTGCCATGACTGTCCCTGAATCAAGAGCCATAGTCCTTCCACATGTGCCCATGCTTCAGGCTTTGACTTCCAAGTTTACCGTATTGATGCCACTCGTCAGTCGCTGGTGCCACGGACATTGCAAACAAGCCCACAAAACAGACCCAGTGCCAAGAGGGATTCCCTCAGCTAAAACTTCCCCAGTGTGAGAAAAATAGATTGAGAGGATCATTGCAGCCACGACCACCAAAGGCCCCAACAACCCTCAGTGTCATTGCAGATATCTACAGTATTGGATACTGAGGATCCCTGCAATCTTCACCAACGCTGACCTAAGATGACAGAGCTGCACAGGCACAACACAGCTGGCATGCTTACTGATGCCAGAACTCCTGCACCCTGTCCAGCAAGCCTGCTTGCACTCTGTCCCCCACAGAGGAAGGTCTTTCCATAGTGAAACTAGCTCATAAAGTCTGCACAAGGTGACTGCTCCATCAAACACACAGATATCAACATAAAGCTAGGAGAAACATGATAAAACTAAAGAAACATAAGACCATGAAAAGAATATAATCTCCCAGTGCCTGACTCAAAGAAAAAAAGAGCCATAAACTACCTGACAAAGAATATAAAATAATTGTTTTAAGGAAGCTCGGCAAACGTTAATAAAGTATAGACAAACAATTCAATAAAATCAAGAAAACAGCAAATGAGCAATATGATAAAGTTAACAGAGAGATATAAATAATGTTTAAAAATCAAGCAAATTATGAAGCTAAAAAATACAATGAATAAAATGAAAAATTAAATTGAGAATATCAACAGCAGAATTGAGCAAGCAGAAGAGAGAATCTGTAAAGATAGGTTATTAGAAAATATACACTCAGAAGAGAAAAATGAAAACTATAATGAAAAGGAATGAAGAAAACTTAAAGTATTTGTGGGACAGCATCAAAAGAGTAAATTACAGGAATTAAGAAAAGAAGAGAAAGACAAAGAGACAGAAAACTTACCTAAGAAATAATAGAAAACTTTCAAAATCTGGAGAAATATATAAATATCTAGGGACAGGAAGATAAAGTGTCTTTAGGCAGATTCAGTCTAAACAAGACTACATCAAAACATATAATCAGACTGTCAAAAATCACAATCAAAGAGATGATTTTGAAAGCACCAAGAGAAAAGAAGCAAATCACATATAATACAATTCCAAAAAAGCTAGCAGTAGATTTCTCAACAGAAGCCTTACACTCTAGAAGAGAATGGGATGACATGTTCAAAGGAAAACATATTATGGAAGGAAAAAAACCTGCCAACCAGTAATATTGGACCTGGCAAACTCTTCCTTAGAAATAAAGAAGAGATAATGACTTCTCAAATAAACAAGTTGAGAGAGTTAATCACCATCAGATCTGTCTTACAAAAAATGATAAATTATTCAAGCTGAAAGAAAAGAATACTGATTAGTAATACAAAGCTATGAAAGTGTAAAATTCACTGGTAAAAGTAAATACACAGTCAAATTCAGAATACAAGGCATTTAGTAATCAATCTCCCAAAGGTCAAAGATAAAGCAGGAAGAGAAAAGAAACAAATAGCATACAATGGAGCTCCAATATGTCTTTTAACAGACTTTTCAGTGAAAACCTTATAGACCAGGGAGGGCCATGAAATATTTAAAACGCTGATGGAAAAAAAAAATCACGTTTATCCCAGAATGGTATATCTACCAAGATTATCCTTCAGACATGAAGGAGAAATAAATGCCTTTCCAGACAAACAAAAGCAAAGGGATTTCATCAATACCAGACACTTCCTACAAGAAATGGTAAATGTAGTTCTTTGATCTGAAAGAAAATGACATTAATGAGCAGTGAGAAATCATCTGAAGGTACAAAATTTATTGGTAATAGTAAGCACACAGAAAAACAAAATACCATTTACACTATAATTGTGGTGTGTATACTTCTTATATCTTAAGTAAAAAGACTAAAAGGTAAACTGATAAAAAATAATAACTACAACAATTTTTCAAGACAGACAGTACAATAAAATAGAAGTAGAAACAACAAAAAGTTAAAAAGTAGGGAGACAAATTTAAAATGTAGAGTTTCTACTAGTTTTCTTTTGCTTGCTTGCTTGCTTGTTTATGCAATAAGTGTTCAGTTGTTATCAGCTTAAAATAATGGGTTATAAGATACTATTTGCCTCATAGTAATCATAACCTCAGATCAAAAAACATATGACAGATACACACAAAATAAAAAACAAGAAATTACAACATACCATCAGAGAAAATCACCATCACTAAAAGAAAGATAGGAAGAAAAAGAAGAAGGAAGAGAAGATGACAAAATAACTAGAAAACAAATAACAAAATGGCAGGAGTAAGTCTCTTTTTATTAATAATAACATTGAATGTAAATGGGCTAAATTCTCCAATGAAAAGCTAAAGAGTGGCTGAATAGATAACAAAACAAGACCCAATGATTTACTGCCTACTAGTAACACACTTCACCTGTATAAACATAGACTGAAAATAAAGGGATGGAAGAAGATATTCCATGCAAACGGCAACACAAAAGAGCAGAAGTAGCTATACTTAGGCAAAAATAGATTTCAAGACAAAAACTAAAGAAAAGACAAAGAAGGTCATCATATAATGATAAAGAGGTCAATTTAACAATTTAACAAGTTCAATTTAACAATTAATAATAATTGTAAATATATATACACCAACACTGGAGGACCCAGATATATGAAGAGCTAAAAGGAAGGAAGAGATAGACCCCCTCAACACATTAATAGGGGGAGACTTCAACACTCCACTTTCAGCCTTGCACATATCATCCAGACAGAAACCAACAAAGAAACATCAGACTTAACCTGCACTATAGACCAAATGCACCTGATAGATATTTACAGAGCATGTCATCCAATGGCTGTAGAATATGCATTCTTCTCTTCCAGCACATGGATCATTCTCAAAGATGAACTATATGTTAGATCACAAAACAACTCTTAAAACATTCAAAAAATTGACCACAATGTAATAAAACTAGAAATCAATAAGAGGAATTTTGGAAACTTTAAAAACGTGGAAATTAAATAATATTCTCCTGAATGACAAGTGGGTCAATGAGGATATTAACAGAGAAATGGAAAAATTTCTGAAATAAACAATAACAAAGACAGAATATACAAAAATCTATAGGATACAGTGAAAGCAGTATTAAGAGGGAAGTTTATAGCTATAAGTACCTATATTTAAAAAGTAGAAAAATTTCAAATAAACAACCAAATGATGCATCTTAAAGAACCAGAAAAGCAAAACCGAACCAAACCCAAGATTAATAAAAGAAAAGAAATAATAAAAATCAGAGCGGAAATAAATGAAATTAAAATGACAAAAACAATACAAAAGAACAATGAAACAAAAAATTGTTTAATTAGATCCCATTTGTCTATTTTGACTTTTATTGCCATTGTTTTTGGTGTTTTAGTCATGAAGTCCTTCCTTGCCCATGCCTAAGTCCAGAATGGTATTTCCTAGGTTTTCACAGCAAAATAAACTATCTTTAGAGGGAACTGGCAACCAACAGAATGGGAAAATTTTTTGCAATCTATCTATATGACAAATGGCTAATATCCAGAATCTACAAAGAAATAAAACAGATTTACAAGAAAAAAACAAACAAACCCATCTAAAAGTGGGCAAAGGATAGGAACAGACACTTTTCAAAAGAAGACATATATGAGGCTAACAAACACATGAAAAAATGCTCATCATCACTGGTCATTAGAGAAATGCAAATCAAAACCACACTGAGTTAGAATGGCTATCATTAAAAAATCTGGAGACAACAGATGCTGGAGAGAATGTGGAGAAATAGGAACACTTTTACACTGTTGGTGGGAGTGTCAATTAGTTCAACCATTGTGGAAGACAGTGTGGCGATTCCTTAAGGATCTAGAAATTGAAATTCCATTTCACCCAGCAATCCCATTTCTAGGTATATACCCGAAGGATTATAAAACATTCTATTCTTGAGGAGTATCTTAGTGGTGTTCTCTGTATTTCCTGAATGTGAATGTTGGCCTGTTTTGCTAGGTTGAGGAAGTTCTGCTGGATGATATCCAGAAGTATATTTTCCAACTTGGTTCCATTATCCTCATCTCTTTCAGGTACCCCAATCAGTCATAGCTTCAGTCTCTTTACATAGTCTCATATTTCTTTGAGGTTTTGTTCATTTCTGTATTAGTTCATTTTCACAGTGCTACAAAGAAATACCTGAGACTGGGTGGTTTATCATTAATAATGACATTAACCCAAAAGTCCAAGTCCAAAGTCTCATCTAAGAGAAAGCAAGCCCTTTCTGCCTATGAGCTTGTAAAATCAAAAAGCAAGTTAGTTCCTTCCAAGATACAATGAGTGTGCAGACATTGGATAAATGCTCCCATTACAATTGGCAGAAATTGGCTAAAATGAAGGGGCTGCAGACCTCATGTAAGTCCAAAATCTAGCAGAGAACTTATTACATCTTGAGTTTCCAAAATGATCTCCTTTGACTCCATGTCTCACATCTGGGGCATACTGACACAAGGGATGGGCTTTCACAGCCTTGGGCAGCAGCTCCTTCATGGGCTGGCATTGAGTGCCTATAGCTTTTTTGGTATATGGTGCAAGCTGTTGGTGGAACTACCATTCTAGGGTCTGGAGGATGGTAGCCCTCTTCTCACAGTTCCACTAGGCAGTGCCCCAGTGGAGACTCCGTGTGGGGGCTCCAACTTCATATTTCCCTTCCACATTCCCCTAGCAGAGGTTCTCCATGAGAGTTCTTCCCCTGTAGAAGACTTCTGCCTGGACATCCAGGCATTTCTGTACATCTTCTGAAATCTAGGTGGAGGTTCCCTAACCTTAGTTTTTGACTTCTGTGCACCTGTAGGCCCAACACCACTTGTAAGCTACCAAGGCTTGGGGCTTGCACTCTCTGAAACAATGGCCTGAGCTGTATATCTTGGCTTCTGTCAGCCATGGCTAGGACATAGGGTGCCATGCCCCATGGCTGCACAGAGAAGCATGGACTCTGGGCCTGGCCCATGAAACCATTTTTCCCTCCTAAGCTTCTGGGCCTGTGATGAGAGGGGCTGCCATGACTATCTCTGACATGCCCTGGAGACATTTTCCCCATTGTCTTGGTAATTAATATTTGGCTCCTTAGGATTTATACACATTTCTACAGCAGGCTTCAATTCCTTCTTAGAAAAATGGGTTTTTGTTCTCCACCTCATGGTCAGGCTGCAAATTTTCCAAACTTTTATGCTCTGCTTTTCCACTAGAAATGTCTTCTGCCAGATACCCTAAATCATCTCTCTCAAGTTCAAAGTTCCACAGATCTCTAGGGCCAGGGCAAAATGCTGCCAGTCTCTTTGCATGGCAAGAGTGACCTTTTTTCCAGTTCTTGCTAAGTTCCTCATCTCCATCTGAGATCATTTCGTCCCGAACTTCATTGTTCATATCACTATCAGCATTTTGGTCAAAACCATTCAACAAGTCTTTAGGAAATTCCAAACTTTCCTACATGTTCCAGTCTTCTTCTAAGCCCTCCAAACCGTTTCAACCTCTGCTCATTACCCAGTTCTGAAGTTGCTTCCACATTTTCAAGTATCTTTATAGCAGTGCCCCGCTTCCTGTGGCATCAATTTACTGCATTAGTCCATTTTCACACATTTCTATAAAGAAATACTCAAGCCTGGGTAATTTATAAAGGAAAGAGGTTTAATTGACTCACAGTTCTGCATTGCTGGGGAGGCCTCAGGAAACTTACAATCATGGTGCAAGGGGAAACAGGCACCTTTTTCACAAGATGGCAGGATAGCATGAGAGAGCAAGCAAAGGAGGAAGCACCCCTCATAAAACGATTAGATCCTGTGATAATGTACTATCACAAGAACAGCATTTGGGAAACTGCCCTTATGATCCAATTGCCTTCCATTAGGTTCCTCCCTTGACATGTGGGGATTACAATTCGAGATGATATTTGGGTGGGAACAGATCCAGGCCATATCAATTCCTTTTTATTTTATTTTATCATTTGTCTATTCTTGTCTGTCTCATTTCAGAAAGATAGTCTTCAAGCTCTGATTTTTTCCTCTGCTTGGTCTATTCTGCTCTTGATACTTGTGATTGCATTATGAAGTTCTTGTGTTGCGTTTTTCAGCTCCACCATGTCAGTTATGTTTCTCTCTAAACTGGCTATTTTGGCTATCAGCTTCTGTATTATTTTATGATTTGTAGGTCATTTGCAGGTTACCACATGCTCCTTTAGCTCAGTGAAGTTTGTTATTAGCCACCTTCTGAAGCCTACAACTGTTAATTTAGACATCTCGGCCTCAGACCAGTTCTGTGTCCTTGCTGGAGAGGTATTACGGTAATTTAGAGGAAAAGAGGTACTATGGTTTTTTTGAGTTTTCAGCTTTTATGCATTGATTTTTTCACATCTTTATGAGCTTATCTACCTTTGATCATTGAGGTTGCTGGCCTTCCAATGAGTTTTTGTGGAGACTTTTTTGTTGATGTTGTTTTTTCTATTTGTTTGTTTTTCTTTTAACAGTAAGGTGATTCTTATGTAGGGCTGCTGTGGTTTGTTGGGGGTCTGCTACAGACCCTAGTTGCCTCAGTTTTTCCTGTCCAGGAGGTATCACCAGTGAAGGGTGTTAAATAGTAAAGATCCAGTTTGCTTCTTTGTCTGGAACCTCTGTCCCAAGGCGGGCACTGACCTGTTGTTGGCCCATACACTCCTGTAGGAAGTGGCTGAAGACCCCTGTTGGGAAGTCTCACCCAGTCAGAAGGAATGGGATCAGGGACCCATCCAAAGAAGCAGTCTGGTTGCCCTTTGGTAGAGCAGGTGTGCTGCACTGGGGGACCCTTCGTTGTATGGACCATTTGTGTTCTCCAAAGTCGGCAGGCTGGAATGGCTGAGTCTACCAAATCACAGAAATGGTGGCTGCCCATCTCCCTGGGAGCTTCCTCCCAGGGAGACATCAGAACTCTGTTTCTAGGACCTTTGCTGGAGTGGCTGAAACCCCCACAGAGAGGCTCCCCCAGTAAGGAGAAATGGATCAGGATCTGCTTTAAGAAGTGGTGTGGCCACAATCTGGCAAGGCATCTGTGCTGCACTGTGGTGGATGCCTCCTCTTCCAGACTGCCTGTATTCTTCAAAGCCAGCAGCCTCAAAAGACTGACTCTACCTAACTGCAGAGATGGTGGCCGCCACTCCCTCTGTCCCCTAAACTCAGTCCTGACTCAGGCAGACTCCTGTCTGCTGCCACAGGTTGGTTGGAATTTCAAGCCAGTGGGTCAAAACCTGCATGGAAGTGGGCCTGCAGAATGATGCCATTTGGCTCCCTGGACCCTAGAAACATGCGTGGATGAATCTCCCACCTTGCTGTGGATCCCAGGGCTGGATTATGCAAAACTACTGGGTCTCTGTGTGCCTTAGCAGCTACTCTGCCAAGACTCCATGTATGGGACCCAAGGCCCTGGTGGCATGGGGGTCACAAAGGGATCTCCTCCTCGGGGTGGGGGTTGCAAAGATCCATGGGAAAAATGTGGTTTCCCAGGTGGGCTCACACAATCATTCACTGCTTCCCTCAGCTAGGGGTGAGGGTTCCCTTGGCTCTGTGCTTCTCCCAGGTGGGCTGTGGCCCCACACTGCTTCTCTTCACTCTCTCTGGGTTGGGCAGTTTGCCTAGTCAATACCAATGCAAGAACTCAGATACCTCAGTTGAAGGGTGCTGAATTCATTTGCTCCTTTCATTCCTTTGTTAGTGCTGCCTGGCCTGCAGCTGCTTCCAAGCAGTTATCTTGGCCCCACCCCTCCCAGGAACTTTCAAAAAGTAAAGGTGAATTGTTCAAAGAGGAAAGGTAAGTAATTGTAGGACATCAGATTAGTTACTATCTAGCAGACTGCATGCTAAAGGATTGAATTAGAGAACTTCCTTTTTCCCTAAAAAAGATTCATGAAACATATTCTTTCTATTTTTCAAATAACAAAAAGTGAGTGAGATTGTTGAGGTTAATAATAGTTCATGTAAGAGAAAATTATTTAGGACAACTAAAGTTTCTTATCCCAAGGTAAAAATCTACAACACGAACTGTAGTTCTTTTTCTGTTCACCATAATGCTGGGTCTATTCAGAAGATAGACATTTATTTGTATTTGTTTAGAAAAGAATACTGATACAGATTCTAAAATCCAAAATAAGACAAATTATGTGGAAATGTGTATAAGGTGGTAGCAAATAATGTTAATGTAAAGTCCATTTGAATAGAGAAAGCATCATTTGCAAAACACATGCTTTCTTTTTTCTTTCTAGTTACTGGTAATGAGAAGGTAAATCAGAGAGGACACATATAATAGATGAATTCTGTTTACTTTAATAAACCTCTGCAGACTAATTAGATTGAGAAGTTATATAAGAGAATGCCGTGAAAAAGGAGAGATTAAGCCTTTCTAACAGGAACTAATTTTGTTGTGAGTAAAATTCTAATCCGTATTTGTTTAAAGATACTTTATCAACTTCAGACACAGCTAGATCTGGGAGTTCAAGTGATCACATTATATGAAGAGACAAGAAATACTTTTAAAAAACCAAAATATAGGCTGGGTGCAGTGGCTCACGCCTGTAATCTCAGCACTTTGGGAGGCTGAGGTGGGCAGATCACGAGGTCAAGAGATCGAGACCATCCTGGCCAACATGGTGAAACCCCGTCTCTACTAAAAGTACAAAAATTAGCCAGGCATGGTGGCACGCATCTGTAGTCCCAGCTACTTGGGAGACTGAGGAGGAAGGATCACTTGAACCCAGGAGGTGGAGGTTGCAGTGAGCCGAGACTATGCCACTGTGCTCCAGCCTGGTGACAGAGCAAGACTCCATCTCAGAAAAAAACAAAAACCCAAAATATAGCTCCTAATGAAAAGCAAAAACTCATAGGACAAGTGGATGATGGTTAACAGACCTGTACTTTAACTATGTTTAATATGTTCAAAAATTAAAAAAAAAACCAAAATAATTGGAAAATTTAGCAAAAGACTGAAAAGCACCAAAAGAGCTAATGAAAATTCCAAAATGAAAAATATTCAGTGACTAAAATTATCATGAGATGGGCATAACAACATTAGAGAGAGTTGAAGAGAGGATTAGAGTATCAGAAGATACATCAGAAGAAAATATTTAGGCTGAAGTAGAGATAGAAAAAAGGATGGAAAATTTTAAAAACAGCAGTAGTGATAAAAGGGATATTGAGAAAAATTTTTACACATATAGAATGGGAGTTGTAGAAATTAAAGTGTGAGAAAAAATGGGACAGATACAACATTTGAAGAGGTAGTTAGTGAGAATTTTCCAAGACTAATCAAAGACACCCTAGCTATAGATTTAAAAGTGCTAGAAAGTTATATCAGAATAAACAAACAAAGTACACCTAGGCACAGCATACTCAAATGTTTAAAAGTATAAAATAAAGAAAATCTTAAAAGTATTCATAGAAAAAGGCAGAAGGACTTCAAAGGAGCAATAATAGACTGAGAGTTGAATTCAATAGAAACAAAAGGAAACCAGAGGACAATGGCATACCCTCAGAGCACCAAAAGAAAATAACTACCAAACTAGAATTCTACACACAGCAAAATAATTCTTCAAATAGATGAAATAAAGGTATTTCCAAACAAAGCTAAGAGAATTTCTTAACAATGTACCTATGCTAAATAAAACACTTAAGTGTATTTTTCAGACAAAACGGAAATAGTCTCAGATGAAAACTCAGAGATACTGAAAAGAAAGAAGAGCAATGGAAAAGGCAGGTATGTGGGTAAGTCTGAGTGAATATTGGCTATAGAAAGATACAATAATTTCTTGTGGTCCTTAAAATACATATTGAATTAAAAGGAACAATAGTAGCAAATAATTTAGGAAAAGAGTAAAGAATAACATAAAGCGATGAAACTACTAATTTGTTTTAGGCATCTCTGTAGTGCTACCAATAGAACTTTCTTTCATAATAAAAAATTCTATATATGTGATCTAATATGCTAGACACAAGCCACACATGGCTATTAATTTAAATTTGACTAGTGCAACTGAATAATTGAATTTGTAATTTTCTTTAATTTTTATTAATTTAAATTTAAATAGCCACACATAGCTAATGGCTGTTGTATTTGACTGGACACCTCTAGAGTAACCACATACACATAAAATAATAGTAAAGCAACTACGAGGCTAATGGAAAATGTTATCTCAAAATAATAAAATATAAGACGAAAACAATATAATCAAATGTTATATATAAAAATAATAAAACATAAGGTAAGATACAAAGGAAACTAGAATAAGAGGGACAAATAAAAACAAATATAGGATGACATATGTAAAAGAAAATATACTAGTAATTAATTACATTAAGTGAACAAATTACAAAGAAAGATTGTCAGCCTAGATTTAAGAACTCTATGTTGCTTTTAAGGGGGAAACCATTAAACATAAGAACATAGCAAAGTTTAAAAGTAAAAGGGTAGAAAAACATTCATCATGCAAAGACTAACTAAAAAGCTAGCAGAGCTAAATTGATGCCAGGCAAGATTTTAAGCTAAAATATTACTCGAGAAAAGAAAAACGTTTTATACTGATAAAATGCTTACTCCACTAGAAAGATATAACAATTCTACTTAATAACATAGCCTCAAAATATACACAAACGCTGACAGAACTAAAAAGAGAAGTAGATAAATTCTCAAGCATAGTAGCTGATTTAACACCTCTCTTCCATTAACTGATAAAACAGACAGAAAAGTGGCAAGACTGGAAAATTTAAACAGCAAATGCAGATCATTTAACCACTTCTGGTGATGCGACCAGCTTAGAAATCTTTTCTCGTCTCCAGGTTCCCACATGGTATTTTTGAGGGGGTTTATTTCTCATTTCTAACTGTGAGACACAGATTGCTGTTAAGCCATGCTTATCAGCCCTGAGAGCTGATAATGGCATTGCAGCTTAATTTTTGTAGTTCTTTGATTTTCTTTCAAAATACTTTTCACGGAACTCTGATATCTGCAATGGTTGTCTTTCTTTTGTAGATTAGATGTTAGCTTAGATACGAAATTACTGTGAGTTTCACAAATAATAATTGTTTGTGATAATGCTAAGATCTAAGTCTTTTGACTCCAAATCTTCTGTTCTTTCTACTAAGAAGTTGTATAAAAGATGGCTTGTTAAAAACATCTAACTTGGAAACCTTCACATTCAATAACTATCTGTTGCTCTTTGTTGAGCACCAGCTCCATGCTTCTCTTGAAGGGCTGCTGGGTAATGAAATAAAATGAACGTGGAGTCTGAACACCAGAGTCTGAGAACTACCTGCTGGTATTGGTCAAGACACATACATCTCCCTGATTCTCAGTTTCCTCATTGTTAAAGTAAGGGTGACATTGCTCACTTCATATAGAGTTTTTAAGAGTCTTAGAGTGGTAAAGTATATATTTCCTATGCTATACAAAGAGATGGTAAAAATCACAGATCAACAGTTCTCTGGCTTTACCATGACTTGCTCTATGAGATTCCTGGTGCCTTCAATTCTGGATGCCACTAGTAATGTCTCAGACTCTTTGTTGCTCAGTCTTTTTTGAAAAATTATCAGAAGAATACAGAAATAAATAATATCTGGGTCCTGCCTATATTATTATAATATTTTTCCATTTTTATGGGCTTTAGGTATGATATTAAACTAAAACAAAATTTTGAGGCAGTAATATCTAAAGGAGTGATAATCTGTAATTTAGTGTGTATGCTAAACTTAATTTTATGCTTTAAATAGAGAGTTACCCTAGATTAATGCTTCTCAAACATGAACATGTGTACAGATTATTTCAGGATCTTGTGAAAATGCAGATTCTGATTCAATGGGTCTGGGAGGGGCATGCAATTCTGAATTTCTAACCAGCTTCCAGGTGATACCAATGCTGTTGATCCAAGGAGCACACTAAAAAGTAAGATCCTATATGAATTTTAAAGAAAATAATTTGTTTCAGTAAATATTTTTTTTTTCTGGTTAAGATGCTTCATTACAAACAACGCCAACTTATTTCTGGTAATGTTAAATGAAAAAGGAATTTATCAGAAGGATACCAGATAAACTACACCATTGATAGAGATGTTGGGGAACCATGTTCAAGAAAGTAGTAGGATATCTTCTAGGGTTTTTATGGTTTTAGATTTTACATTTGAGTCTTTAATCCATCTGAGTTAAATTTTTCTGTATAGGGTGTAAGGAAGGGATCCAGTTTCAGTTTTCTGCATATGGCTAGCCAGTTTTCCCAATGTCATGGAATCCTTTCCCCATTGCTCTTGTCAGGTTTGTCAAAAATCAGTTGATTGTAGATGTGTGGCAAGGAATACTGTGCAGCCATAAAAAGGATGAGTTCATGTCCTTTGCAGGAACAGGATGAAGCTGGAAACCATCATTCACAGCAAACTAACACAGGAATGAAAAACCAAACACTGCATGTTCTCACTCATAAGTGGGAATTGAATAATGAGAACACATGGACACAGGGAGGGTAACATCACACATCGGGGCTTGTCAGGGGTTGGGGTGGTGAGGGAGGGATGGCATTAGAAGAAATACCTAATGTAGATGATGGGTTGATGGGTGCAGCCCACCATCATGGCACATGTATACCTATGTAAAAAACCTGCACAGTCTGCACACATATCCCAGAACTTAAAGTATAATAAAAGAAAGAAAGAAACAAAAGAAAGAAAGAAGAAAGAAAGAAAGAAAGAAAGAAGGAAGGAAGGATAAAAGAGGTAAGGCACGGCCAAGATCATCTTAGAAAGTCTGTTCAAGACTCCACTGCTACGAACAGCTGTGCTAGACCCTCCCCAGCTGTGCTAGTCCAGCTGTGCTAGACTACTAGGAACAGCTGTGCTAGACCTAGGAACAGCAATGCTGGAGTCTTGGCTGCCATATATATGACAAGTCGTCTTTGACTGGCCTTGAACCTGTGCATTATTCTCTAAAGAGATTCAAAGTCCCAGACTTGAGACACTGATTTACTGTGCTGAAATCACAATCCTTCTCCCAGCTGTTAGAACTGCCTGCCCTTCCTTCAAGCAAGGTTCTGCCTCTTACCCACTTTGGAATTTCCCATAAATAGAAAGTATATTTGAACATTTGTTTTGAAGCTCAAAATGGCAAATGTCACAACACTCACATCTTAAAAAGGTAGGACTAACAAGTACTGTTCTCACGCAGTCCCAATGCATCTTTTTGAAGAATGTAATTTCCTGGGATGTTATGAAACTTGCCAAAGTTTTTATATAAAGTTAGTGAGAAGAAGTAAGACTAGAATTTTCAAATTATTTCCAATTCCCACCCTGCCCATTTCCTGAATCCTTTGAGGACTTTTCATTTGTTGTGTTAATTAATCATTTTATGTATGTTTAGGAGAAAAGATGAGCAGATGGGAGATTTCGAAAGCGCATGCCATTTAATGGTCTGCTTTGTGGATTCAGGTGAAGAGAGTTACTGTTATGAAAAAAACTGATAAATTATGAATTCAGAGTACTAACACTGGATTTATTTAATACAGAAATTTACAATCTCTTTATAAGCGCATTTAGTAAGAGGCCAGAAAAGATAAAAATAGGTAAAGAGAAATGTATTTCTATGTTACATTAAATAGGTAATGTATTTTAAGTAAGTGTACCTTTAATGGGGTATAGATGAAATTTTGAGTTAAAAATTAAAAACTTAAAAAGTCAGAAGGAAAAATTTTACAATGTTTAAGAATTATCAAATGAACTTTTTTTTTCTTTGTAAAAAGGTACATAAACACACACTCACATACAACTATTTCCTTCATGGTTGAGCCTTAGAGATTGCAAGTTATTTTTGGTTGCCAAATTTTAACCCAGAGGAAGTTTTATGGCTGTGTTAAAACCCCCCTAAAAGCAAAGGTTACAATGGAAATGCTGACAGAGTCCATGCCATGGCAACGTTTGTGAGTCTAGTTTTATTAAAACAATAAACAACTTTTGTTCAAAGTCAAGTGGATGTAAAAAACAAAAAAGCAAAAGAAAAAGGCTCCTTCCTGCATCTAATACCTAATCTCTCTGTTATTTTCTTGCCTGGGTTTTGATCCTGAGCTTGCTGGGTCTCATATGCAATTATTGGTTTGAAATCCACACTTGCACACCAGCTCCTTATAAAAAAGACAAAGAAATGTGAGAAGAGGGAGATCACAGCTGCATTGGCTAAAGTGGATACTAAGTGTATACTCATTTAGGGCATTGGGTATACTTATAACTGATAAACGAATCCGTGTTTTAAATTCCTAATTGACTTTGTATGCACTTTTGTGCCATTTTATTATCTAACAAATTATAACTGTTTCCTCTTTTACTGCCAAGTAACACTTCGAGATCTAAATAATACCTCATGTTGTACAGATTGTACATGCTCCAGGGAGACCAGAAGGCTCACCTTGCACAAGATGGTTTGCAGATGGGGGAAGCTGATTAATGCTTCTCCCATTTGGTGTCTACAAAGGGAGCCTCAAGGACCCTATGGGGTGTGGGGCCATGGGGAAAACATGAGTAATTTATCCCCTTTTGCCCCTCTTCTCACCAGAGGTGATATTGTGCATAGTGTTTGCAAATAACATGAACCTAGCAGAAAAATAAGAACTATCCAAGAAACAGCTTGAATACAAAAAATAAATATCAATGAAGCCAAACTAAAATATGAAGGAAACCAAATAAAATATGGTGAAATGCCCCAAAAAGACATTTTTTAAAAAGCCTTTGCATTTATAGAAAGTTACTGAAAATAACAAAAGGAAATAAGATGTTTTAAAAGTAATGGTGAGCTGGAGGCAAAAGGGCAGTGAATTGGTAAGAAATTTTCCACTGCCCAGAGAAGTGCCTGAATTCTCCAGAACAAATGAGCCCAAATCTGCTGTGCTAATTAAATTATACGGGAGGCTTGGTGGTCACATCTTCCAGCTACCAAGTCGTATCTGTTTAGACCAAGCATTCTCAAACCAGACTGAAAATTAGAATCACTTGTGTGCCCAGGTCACACCCTAGAACAATTAAATGAAAGTTCCTGGGGTTCTGGGGATGAGATACACATCAGTATTTTTTAAAGCTCTTAGGTGATTCCAGGGTGCAGCTGAGGCTATGAACCACTGACTTAGAGGGACCCAGCTGCCCTGGAAATATTGACCTTTCAGCTGAGGAATAACTACAGATGTTTGTGGCAGAACATTTCCTCAAGGCAATTTACCGAGCCTCGTTGACTGTTCCCAGCATTCACAATTCGGTTCTGTGGCTCATAGCCCATTTGGTAGAATGTGTATAGCAGATGTTTGAATGACATTAACAAATGGAGGCCTCCAAATCTTTCCTTGTTTAATAGGTAACAGCAGGTCCTTTTTAAAATAGTGATCAGTAGTGATCAACTTTAATCCTCCTAAACCTGACATTTCTTCTTCTTTTCTTTAAGCTAGCTGACCTACGGATGCACATTGTGAATGGCAGTGAACTAGAATTTGGACTAATTGAGCAGTCAATCAGATTTCTATGCACTCCATCTCATGCAGTTAGTAAGACTGAAATTATGGAGGGTGGTTGATTATTCCAGACAGCTGAAGGATTGTTCTGAACTCAATCAATTTCTTCTTCCTCAGCTGTTCTCAGGGCCAAAATGCTGAAAAGAGTGGATACCACTTGGGACATGGAAAGGCCAAAGTCAAACCCAACTGGGACTCAGCAAAACTCTGCGGAAATAGTCCTTTTCCTTATGTGCTTTTAAAGTTTCATGTTTTAGACACATTTTATGATTATAAACTGTTACTTTGGGCAAAGGATTGTTTCTAAGAAGCCAATGAATTGCACATATACAAATAGGCTGTGTTTCGGATCCATTTGTAGGAAACATCTTCTCAGCCCTCTGCCTCTTATAACCCCTGTGGCTCTTTATCAATGCACCTGCAGGACAGGCACACACTATGTCACTCAGCATTGGCCTCACCCTTAAGCAGGTGGTGTGTGGGAGCTTTAGCAGCTCTTGGAAGAATGTGATGCAGAACCATGAGCTCATGAGGAGTGCGGGGCACTGTCCACCTGCTACTGCAGCACAAGACACTGCTCAGCAAATGTTCACATCTAGCAAAGCAGCTGCCCGTTGTCCACACTCCAATTTAGACAGAAGGCTAATGACCTACACAATTTTTGTTCTCATTCTCCTTGAAAACATTTCAAAAAAACCAAATAAACAACTGCCTCCTTTCCTCCTCTACCTCCAGGCTTTTGGGAGCAATCCCTTAAGCAACTGATGGTTCTTTGGAAGCAGAAATAAAGAAAAAGTGAAAATTCTGGCTTCCTTTTTGAACTACCTTAATCTGTGAGAGAAAAAAAAAACTAAGTGATATGATAGATGGAACAAATCTATGTTTATCATGATTTGTTGTTCAAAAAGGACTTTATATAGATGATCTCAAGTATTCCCTACAACTTCCTTGTGATGTTTTTGGAAACAATATTAGCAGTATCTCTTCCAAAAACGAATAGGTAGACTAACAGGTACTAGAAAGGGTGGCAATATCTCTTCCAAAAACTAAAACTTAAGTGACTTGCCTCAGCAGTCAAAGGCACTTTAAAATGTGTTTTACCTGTTGTACAGAATTTTTACATTTTGTTTTTAACAATGGGAAGGGGATAGCCACTAGAGATACACACTATTCTGAACCAAAGAAGCCAAGTGAAAACATGCCCTCATGGCACTTGAATTCTTCATAAAATAAATTTTGAAGTTGAATGGAGACTTCCTGTTTAAAAGCTTGGTTATAAACCCTTGGCTAGTTGTCTGATTTGCGCATTTGCGCTTTGCTATTCCCTGGTCCTAAGGCCAGCCTCAGTCCCCCAGGGTTTCCTATTTATAGACCTCTTCCTCTTTGCAATAAACCGCTTGAGTCAACTTTCAACCAAACAAATCTCATTCATTTAGGGATCCTAAGTGGCTTCACCCTCTTAAGCAAAGGAAAACCAAGATGGCAACAAGACAGGGAGCATTACAGTGACTTGTGAGCAGGTAGTGACCAACAGCTAGTGGGTTTTCCCAAAAGCACAAAATCAAGCAGATCAAGGTGAAAGAGGTGGGGAAGTGGTGCTCACAGCGGTGGAGAGGGTCTGAAAGGATTTTCTTGCTTGTCTCCAAGCTCTCAAGATTTGCAGGTACAAGAGCTCATCTAGGGACTGAGTGCCATCTGTTCGTCAGAGACCATGCACACACCATGGGCCTTAGGAAGAAGAAAATCAACTGGAAAGGGATTCTAGAAAAGCGTTGAGTGTTGGGTCTTATCTGCCATCTGGAAAATGCATCGTTTCCATGACTGGAAGTAAGAGGGTATCTCACAGGCCAAGACTGTCCAGGATGCTTGAGGGTCTGCTTGTAGTTAAAGTAATTTTTTAAAGGTATTTATTTTAAAACATTTTGTATTAATTACATTTATTCCCATACTTCTAGAAAAAAGGTGAAAAAACACTTTTGCACATTATCTGGGAAATTATACACAGTGCATTGCTGGAAGTAACGGGCTAGGAATCTATAATACAATATTTTAAGTAATTATGATAAAAGTAGAGAATGATACACATTATGAGAAACAATATTTTTGGTATCATCTTTGTGATAATGGTATTAGAAAGAGTTTATTTTGAGTTCTGGAATTCCTATATCTTTTATTTATTATAGTACTTTGAAATTTTCTTCTAATTCTCTATACCAACTTCCAATTTAAATAAGGGAGAGACAACTAGACACTAGAACTAGGAGAGCTATAATCATTTAGTCAAAACTACAAATTTTATGAGAACTAACTGAGGGTCAGAGAAGTTACGTGATTTGCCCAATGTCACACATCATGTTAGAGGAAGACCTGGAACTAAAATTAAGAGAAGATGCAGTGGATTCTTATTCCTTTTTCGTGTTTAAATTTCTTGAATCTTTTCAAAAACATTGCGGAAACCACTCAGCAAGCAGGTAAGAAAAGGTGTTTGAAGTACAGGATTCTCTTAGAATGCTCCAGCCACTCAAAGTCAGCAATGGCTGCCTCTGGCTGACCTTTAGGTAACTTTTATAATCCTGGCTGCCACCTCTTGAATTTTTTTCGTGCAACTTAGTCATCAATTTAGCAGTCCATGAAGTACCAAAATTAAGTCACTCATTCTTTTCCAGTAAAAATAAAACAAAATATAGGGATTTAAGAATTCTATTTACCTATGTGTAGTCCCATTATTCTGTAAACTTCATAAAGTCAGGAAGTGAACTCTCTTGTTCACTGTCACATTCCTGGCACTTCACACATATTAAGGGCTCAATAAATACTGGTGCCTTTTGCAGATCTTTAACCACCTGACATGAAATTACCAGTAAATACTCGGGCATGCATTGAAAATATCTGACCATATGAAATGTTTCTCAGTTCTAGGGTACATATACTTTAAAAAATCTCTCCAAAGAGGCTAGCTAGTAAAAGCATGTTTATTTCTACATTTGTGCTTCAAATTTGAGAGCCACTGTTCCAGTAGTGAGAAAAATGGTCACTTGCAGGCCTAGTGTCATGTAGGGCAGAATTGTGTTTTTGCAATTATTCAGTAAAGAGCCATT
This sequence comes from Cacajao melanocephalus, assembly GCA_963573385.1. Lineage (NCBI taxonomy): Eukaryota > Metazoa > Chordata > Mammalia > Primates > Pitheciidae > Cacajao > Cacajao melanocephalus. The sequence continues at coordinate 67,931 of CAUYLG010015913.1, forward strand.
GATTTTGTTTTACAAGGTGATTTTGTTTGCGACATCATTTGATTTTAATAAAATTCTTATGAAATAGGTGAGGTGGGTACCATCATCCCCTTTAGTAGTGGAAGGCTCTGTGGCTGATTTAGACCATTTCTCGCCAAAGAGAACTGAAAAATAAATCCCGTCACTGGGGCTAAGGACATAGACCTTCTGACTGTAAATCCCATATACTTCCCCAAACTCCATGCTTTCTTTCCAGATAGAAACTATTGTCTTGGTAAATTACTCATTATAACTTGCTGCCTTTTAGATGTTTTAAAGATCATGGTCCTGCCCCTGTTCCACTGGAGGACTGTAAAGGTTACTCAATAGAGAAGGTCAAGTTGCTTCATAGAACCTTCCCCCTTTTCTGTGTAGTCTCCTCCTTTAATACAAAATTTAGTGGCCTCTATTATATGCCTCAGTGTCAAATCTGCTTATGCAAAATTTCATACTCCTAAAAATCTCCAGATAGCAACAAGCTATACATTGGTCTTGTAAAAAATTTATTGTAACCAAATGCTGACAATATAATTCAGACAGTTCCTTTGAATTTATGACAATAAAATTTCAAATCAATTCAACAAATAATGTTGAGTACAGGCTATGATTAAGGTAGATCTTTTGTTTATGAACATAAGACACATTCCCTGTCTTTATATGTAGTTTCATGGAAGAGATTGACCTGAACAATTAAATGTACAGTGTAATACATGCTAAATAATCAGGATAACCAAGCTGCTATACTTGGTCAGATCCAGGGTCATTTTACAGGTGCCACATTATCTGGGCTTTAAAGATGAATTGGATGGAGCGACCGTCATTCCAGGTGAAGGAAATGGTATAAGCAAAGGCATAGTGGCATAATGATGCAAGGTTTTTAAAGAAATGCTAGAAAGCTATTGTAGTTAGGTTATAAAATTTTTTGGAGGAAATGATGGGAACTGAACATGGGAAAGCATATTAGACCAAAGTTTGGAGTCCTTGCATATCAGATCCTATTTGTGCTTATGGCTCAAATATTATAGGAAATCTGGTGGACAGATGTAGATGATAGGATGTAAGCATCCCAGTGATTACAAACTGAGGTTCAGGGCTGTGGACCATGTGTGATTGAGAGGCAGCCATGGCATATTAATAATGTAACTTTAGCAGGAGACCAATCTATGATAAAAGGATCACATAGACCCTTACCTGGTTATCTATAATAGATATGATTAGACAAATGACCTAATGCAGGGATTCTTGACTTGAACGTGCATGGAAATCATCTACAGAGCTTAGTAAATGGAGATTCTGATTCAGTAAGTCTGGTCCCAAGTTAAGCTACTGGTTCATGGACTGTGCTTTGAGTAGTAGGGACCTTCTGCACTGAATAAAAGCTCAGGCTTTTGTGAGTCTGTGTTCTAGACCTAGTGTTCTTTTGCATTTTGCATCTAGGGCAAATTATTTAACTTTGCTGGATATCGTGGTTGTCCAACAATTATCATTTTAAGAAGGCTGACATTAATACAAAAAGCTTACTTAACCTCAATGATCATGATAATTAACTATATTAAGATCTTCCAGCAAATGATTATAAAGTACTAGACTAAATTTAAGACAAGTGACATCACTTAAAATTAGATGTTTTTCTTGGAAGTAAACTTTAAGGTACTGAAACAATGAAGTAACTTTATTTTTTAAGCTATGTCTTACGTAGACCGAGAGCTGCATCTGATAAAAGAGTCAGAAAATGGACCCTTTCTGTCTAAGAGATTTAGATTTTGCCTGGAAAACAAGAGTGTTAATTGTGTCATTACTGGATAAAGGTGTGGAATGTCTCAATCCAATCACATCACTTCAGTCTCCATAAACACCCCAGATTCTCTCTTGTATCACTAGCCAGCTGGTGTCCTCACATTCCCTGGACATTTCCAATTTATGTTCTCTAAATTAGTTACAGGACAATGGCTGGCTGTACATATTTACACAACCATTATACTTTGTTCTCCTACTTTTTTTCTCTTTTAAAAGGGAGCACATAATATTCCACTGTGGTTTGAATCACTCAGAGAAATTGAGAATTTTGGAAATTCAAGCACAAATCAGAGTTTTGAATTTGAAAAATATTCCTGGAAAAAAGATTCTCCAATGAAACTCACAAGCAAAAGATAGTTCTATCTTTAAAAAGTTTCTTGCCACAGGTTGTCTTCTGGAGAAGAAAATTTACTGTTGATCCTAATAGAGTGAAGCGTTTATGACCAGGCTATTTTGTGGTTTGTTGAGATTAATGTCTACCTCTTTACCTGTTATTTGTTTAAGCTACCTCCTGTTAATGGGTACTCTGAAAAGACAACAAAACCAAATGAAACCACAAACAAAAACAAAACAAAAAGTTTTCCAAGTCACTGAGAAGTAGATTTTTAAAGGAATTTTGAAAAACAAAAGACTGATTATTTCCTGCAAAGAAAACTGTGTGAATGTGTGTGTGTGTGTGTGTGTGTGTGTGCATGTGTTTTGTATGTGGCACAGAAAGAGATTAATTAAGGAGGAGTTTGTATAATCAAAATAGCAGATATGGGATTACTTGGAGGCTGGACAATCATATACACAAGTTTAGGGCCTGGGTTAACTTTTCACAAAATAGAGAAAATAAATATTATTTTTCATTTTTTAGTTTTGAAATGTATCCTGTATGTACCAGGCTCTTTGTTATGGATAAGGATTAGTCAGGAAATAAAACAAGTCCAGTATTTTCAACAACAAAAACGGGAAAGAAATAATCTCTAAGCATAGAGCATTTATTCCCAACTCCAGTATCTTGATATTTCAGGATGTTGGCAGATTTTGCAAGGGGTTTTAAGATATTTTAAAATAAATTCCTAAAATTGTTCATGGGTGAGTCATTAAATATTAATTACATAGGACCAGAACCCGAACCCCAAACAAAAGTTTTTATGAGGAAAAATAATGTATGGTCAAGTAAGGCCTAGATCAGAAGTCAGAAAATGATTAGATTTCAGATTTGCCACTAACAAACTGACTGACAGACCACCTACCCACCTTCCTACACACTCAGATAACCTTGGTCAAGTTGTTCAGTTTCTCTGAGCTTCAATGCCTCATCTTTAATACGGGAGTGACATTACTTGCCCTGCCTTCTTTCAAAGGGTGTTTTAGAGACCCTATTTAATAAAACAGAAATGTAAAAATGCTTTGTGGCTGTCAAAGTCCTTTACAAAAAAGAGGTAAGAGACAGTGCTTGTTTTCAGTGTGCAATCTAGGGAATATGCAGTAGTTTCTATTTGCAGAAGTTACTAATTTTTTTTATTTTTATATTTTACTTTTATTTTAGGTTCAAGAGTACATATACATGTTTGTTATATAGGTAAATTGTGTTTCCTGGAGGGTTCCATCTGATCATCAACAAAATCAGAAAAACATTTTGAGAGTTGTTGCAGGTTGGGCTCCACCAGAGGCAGATTCTGAGATGGAGATTTACATGCAGGGGCTTTATTAGGGATGTTCTTGGGATCAACAGCTGCGGAAGGGAAGGGCAGGATTGTGCTGAGGGAGGAGCTGAGCAGCAAGGCAGTCCCACTGGAGGCCTCAGTGAACATTTTGGGGAGCTCTGAAGCTAGGGTGACGCTTCAGAGTTGCCCAAGGAGGGGGCGAGAGGCTCTGTGTCAATCAGCCATGGGACATGGGCCTTGCTCGGAAGAAGACGTGCCCTTGAACAAGGTGGCTGTCTTCATCTTTAGCCACGTAATCCCTAATGGAGATTGACAATTGACCATCTGCAAGCAGCGTTCCTAATAAGGATATAAAGTTCATCACTCACAAAGGTGATTCTAGGGGTAAAATGCCCTTTAGCTAAAATACTAGAATATTCAAATGTTGTTTTATTTAAGCTGTATCACATTAGTGTCTCAGAGTGTTTTGCTGGATTCCTACATAAATTATAAGAATCATATTAACTTTTTCCTTGCAAATGCTGTTAGAATGGTATTTCCTGAGAAGCAATCTTTATAATTCCAGGAAATAATTTTTTTGTCCTAAATTTTGTGCTAAAAACATTTATAGAAGCAATATTTTTACATTTCTAGCATTATTATAGTAAGGATATTTGCACTGATGATTTAAAAATCTGCAGGACCCCACAGCTGTCTTTCTGAAGTACAAAGTAAGCGTGCACATTACTGGGCGGTATGTGTCTTGACAATGTTATCACTGTCTACACATGCAGAGCTTCTCACTTGGCACTCAGGATACACCCTGAGGTGTCAGGGTGCTATTGCTCAGGGCCCATTTTTGAGGTGATGAATACAGTTGAGAGCTTAAATAATTGGCATAAGATCACAAAGATAGAAAAATCACAAAACCACTGCAAAAAATCTCAGTTTTCTGACTTTGATATGGTTTGGCTGTGTCCCCACCCAAATCTCATCTTGAATTATAGTTTGCATAATCCCCACAGGTCATGGGAAGGACCCAGTGAGAGGTAAATGAATCATGGGAATGGTTACCCCAATGCTGTTCTTGTGATAGTGAGTGAGTTTTCACAAGATCTGATGGTTTTATAAGGGGCTTTTCCCACTGTGCTTGGCACTTCTCCCTCATGCTGCCATGTGAAGAAGGACGTTTTTGCTTTCCCTTCCACCATGATTGTAAGTTTCCTGAAGCCTCCCTAGCCATTTGGAACTGTGAGTCGATTAAACTTCTTTCCTTTATAAATTGCCCAGACTCAGGCAGTTCTTCATAGCAGCATGAGAACAGACTAACACAGACTTGAAGTGCAGCAGTACAGTACTGTTCACTAGAATCCAGTCTCTCGGAGTAGAAGATTGCTCTCCACATGTATGTACCTCACATTTATATTCTGAGTATTGCTTTATCCCACTAAGTCAGTGAGAACAGGCTAGTTCTCTTTCTCCAAATCATTCATCTTCGGAAATTAAAGTACAGTAATATTTATCCATATGTTCATTCACTTACTGAATATTTTCTGAGTATTTATAAGGTAACTGATATTGTACTGAGCCCTGGGAGTATAAACATAGACAAGATACAGCTCCTGCTTTTAGGAAGCTTTGCATCTACAAATTCTGGCCTGGCGTCTGCTTAGACGAGCTTTGGAGATAGGATGTTCTGCATTGAGTTAGAAAAAAGGGGCTCTGTCATATGCTTTTTTTCTTTGAAATTTCAGATATCCTTTCATTTAAAAATTGTGGCTATGCATAGGATATGAACTGTCGAGGTGCTATAGGTCTTTTTCCCCTCAGAGTGCACAAACATGGCATCATCTTATCTGCCTCTCATACTTGAAAGAAGTAGAGGTGGAAGATTGGAGGGAATGAAGATTTCAAAGATGTTCTAATATTTTTCTGAAATCTAAACAGAATCCCCAAATAGCTAGGAGCATATCCATCGTAAATTATAGGAGGAATGACTTCCACATTATTATTTTAAGAAAATGTCTGCTCTTAACTTTCAATTTATGATTTAAGAGATTTTTCTCACTTTTCATGCCTGAATCATGACATGGAATCATTTTACTTTGTAATAATTCCATAACCAAAATACAGGAAGACTCTGGAAAGTGCTAAAAACCATCAATATTGATGAATTTAAATACCATCTCTGAGTAGTTTAAAAGTGAATTCATTCTCAGTGTTTTTGTTTTGGAATTGTTTTAGAGGCCTCCCCCTAAACAAGTAGTACCAGTTAGAGCCACCTGTGCCCGCGGTCACAGCTAGCACTGAAAAAGGCCATTGACCTTGACTAATGTAATGATTGGTGAGGAAGTCAGTCTCTTTCAAAATTGATTGAAATTCTGTTTGCTTCATAGCAACTGAGTTTTCACACTGAAATATACTCATTTTCCTACTTGTGGCTGGTTTATATGCCAGTAATCAGGAATTGACCCCTATGTTCAAGGGCTATTAAAATGGCTTCACAAGAACCAGGCTAAGTGGCCCTACTCTGATCAGATGGCTTTGTATTTGGCAGAACTGGCTTTAGACTGATAATAAAATGCCAACACATGGGCTAGTGGGTTTATTATTTATTTCAGGATCAAATATATTCAAATATATTATTCTTTAAGAGAAGTGAAAATGTAAGTCATCTTGTTTTCTTTACTTCTCTACCTTTTATTTCTATTGAAAATACTTAGCTTACTTTTAGAAGTCTAAATGAGGAGCACAGTCAAAAGCATATAGCAGATGACATAAGTATTTTCCAAACATAATTTAACAGAGTAAAAAAAGTAGATCTCATAGGGTTAGAGAATAGAATGGTGGCTACCAGAGGCTGGGAAGAAAAGAAGGGAGAGGGGAATAAAAAGAAGTTGGTTAATGTGTATAAAAATACAGTTAGATATAAGAAATAAGTTCTAGCATTTGATAGTACAGTAGGGAAATTATAGTTAACAATAATTTATTCTATAAATTAGCTAGAAGAGAAGAATTGAAATATTCTCAACACAAAGAAAACATAAATGTTTAAGGCAATGGATTTGCCAATTACCCTGATTTGACAATTGCACATTGTATACAGATATCAAAATATCACATATACCCCAAAATGTATACAAATAATTTTAAAAATTAAAAAACCCTTTTTGGGACAACTGGAATCTACCATTGAAACCACCTTTGCAAAATTATAACTGAGGAAATTTTGAAAGTGAAAGAAATCAGACCTAACTGACTTCATCTTGCTTCTAACCTTTAAGCTGTCCTTCTTCATTCCTGGGGGTAGGCCAAACTATCTCTGGGAAGGAGTTCAGTTCATGGTTTGACTCTGAAACAAAATTGGTGACAGTTCTTTCCTGAAAAGACCCCCTTTTTGCCTGGGGACCAGACTGCCTTGTGGGATTAACAAATTAGCTACAAGATTAGAAATTACAATATAGGGGTTGTGCAGCCTCTGGCTCCAAGAATCTCAACCTCCCCAAATTGCTCCTAGGGATAACACCACTATTGGAAAACCTAAGACCAGTGCTTGAGATATTTTGCAGATCCTGCACTCAGTGGATCAGCTGACATCACCCCGACTGGTAATTTGGCTCAACTAGTTCTACCATCCCACCCAGGAACAGAAGACAGCAAGAAAATCTCACTTCGACTCCCTATGATTCCATCTCCAACCTGACTGATCAGCACTCCCCACTTCCCAAGCCACTACCTGCCAAATTATCTTTAAAAACTCTGATCCCCAAATGCTGGCGGAGACTGATTTGAGTAAAAATAAAACTTTGGGCTCCTGCACAGCTGGCCCTGAGTGAATTACTCTTTCTCCATTGCAATTTCCTTGTTCTAGTAAATCAGTTCTGTCTGGGCAGCGGGCAAGGTAAATCCCTTGGGCAGTTACGCCATTACATATTCTAAAGATATTACAAAATAATATTGTAATCAAACAGTTTCATGATTTCTTATTTCAGAAATAATTAGTATCTCAGTGCTTTTTATTGTCCAATATCTGAAAGCAGGAAGCACTGACTGAGACATGGTTTGTCACTCATGTGCACAATTTCTTTACAGGGACAACTGTTTTATTTGGAATAAAATTGATTTTTGTTGTTATTGGCTTGGGTAACTCAGTTCTTAGATTAGCAATTTATATATATGATTATTTGAGTACACAAATCTGCAATGTTAGTGGGGAAAAAAACATTAGATGTATTTACCAAAAAATATTACTTCTTATTTAAAACTCTTTTCCAACTTCTGGGATTAGACATGATAGGCATATTCCATATTTGCAGCTATAAGACAGCTTACATTTTACGTATTCAGAAAAGACAATAGCAAGAAGGATAAAAAGAGAGGTCTGTCTTTTCTTACAAGCACATCATTTAGAAGATACTAGTGCTGAACTCTCTTATGGAGAAATTACGTCATTTTTGGCCCATTTGCACATATAAAGAGAATAACCTGTTCTAGCTTTTTTTTTCCCAAGGGGCTAAATTTTCTCCAAAGAGTATATAGCCTGTAAAAATGAAGCATAATTCTATTTGTAACACTATCTTTTAAATATACCAAAAGATGAGAGGCCAGAATTCTTATAAAATCTTTGACATTACTATTTAGTCCTAACCTTAAAAACTGTTTTGTATTTTTTACAATACCTTTTGAACACTGCGACTTTCTAATTAAAATAGTATAAATTACAGTTTAAAAATAACTATTATTTGATTAATAATGGACAATGAATAAAGAACTTATTTTCAGGGGCAAGGGAAACATGTTGGGTGTAAGCTTAAATAACTAGATTGAATAAACACCTTTATTTCCCTTGTAATATCAGTGTCGGGTCCCTGAGAAGTATTTGTCAATCTACAATTGTGAATTAGTTGGTGAACAGATCCATCAGATTGTTATCTTTTCACTAGTGCTAGTATCCACAATTATCTTATTTGCAAATACTTGACGAATTTAAGTAGACAAACAAGCTTCTGCTGCATATTTTGAACCAGTTACTTGGTTTACTTTCTACAGTTTAAATTCCCTGTATTTAACTTCTTTTCAACTTGGGCCAACCCCAAAACAATTCTCTTTTTTCTACTTCCAAATCTGGCTTATTTAGATAAAAGATTTATTAACTTACATTTTAATCTTTAGTGGGGTGTCGAAGAATCCTAATTAAAGCAAATCTTAGACAATCTGAGCTGCTGGGTAGTTTATAAGTAATCGGACATACTATAGTGAGTTCACACTATATACATGAGACAGTTGCAGAGGAGTCAATTTATATACACAAGTTCACACGGTTACACGGTTGAGCTTGAAATAGAATCTAGGTATAAGAACTCCTAAATTCCCTAAAGTACAGAAACCTTGAAATCTTGCATTGGAAAATATTAGATACTTGCTAGATACTTAGAAGAATATAACAGTATGACATTTGTCTTTTCCTTGTTTCAAGATGACTGAGGAAGTTTAATGTATATATACTTTGTATACATACAAAGTAAATGTATATATATTTCTCACATATATATTTACTTTGTGTATATATATACTTTGTGTATATATATATGTACTTTGTGTGTGTGTGTATATGTGTGTGTGTATGTGTGTGTGTGTATATATATATATATATACGTGTGTGTGTGTGTATATAACCATTTTTACGTAAGGAAACCGAGTTGGTAAAATGCTACAACTCGAAATGGACAGAATCAAGATTCAAATCCAAGATTCCAGATTATAAATTTTAGCTCTTTCACTCATTGTTTTGATTCAATGCATATATATACACACAAACACACACATATACATACATTGATACAATGCATATATATATATATACACATATACATATACATATATATATACTCACACACACACACCTGGTTAACTGTGCTTTCCTGGAAATAAACTACAAACTAACACCTGGAAATAAACTACAAACTGAAACACAATTTCAGTTTGAATTGTGAAAATAATTTTACTTTTTCTGCTGCATTGTTGCATTCAGTCTGGCCGCTTTCAGGATAAGCACTAAAGCAACTGGGTATTTGGTTGATATTGATGCACAATATACTCTCAAATTGCATTTTATTCTGGATCTGTCAAATAGAAAACTAAATGCTTGATCAGCTTGGGCCTGGAAGTTGTCCTTTGTCTCACATGTTAAAATATAGTATTGTTTGTAATTCACAGCTAAACCAGACAACAGTATATTAGAAATAATTGGCAAGCAGATTGGACACTGGAAATGGTGAAAAAAAAAGTTGGCATTTGTTGGAGAAAGCATATGCAAAAATCTTGCATCTCAGTCCTGGCACTGGCTGCTGGATTCTGCCATGAGAAAATCAGTGTCAGGGCCATCTCTCTTTTTCTGAAAAGCTACTCCAGTCTGAAAAACATTATAGAAGCAAGATAATTCTAAAGGAAAGAGGAAAAAGTAGAATAATTTCAAGTCAGCACTGTGTCTGAGACCTGATCTTTATAAGCACATTATAAAACATCAAAGCTAAAACTGAATAAATAGAAAAATATGATACTTATTGGTTGTAGAAAAAATAAATTCTACAATATAAACTTCACATACACATAATGGATTTCACATATAATTCTTTTTTCTAACAATTGATAATAAAAATCGATAATAAAATGAAGGATTTTTAGCAGTAGGCAAAATAAAAAAATATATCCTGAATTATTTATAGGAAAAAATTGACACAAGGTTTTAATTAATGCCTGAAATGTTACTTGACGTCTTAAAATGCTTGGTCTGAACGAAATAGAAGAAACCAATTTTCCCTGGAATATAAGTTTGATGAGGGCAGAGTGGTTTCAATTTCCTGATCAGGAGATTTGAGGCTAACTTTTGGTGATTATTTAGTAATAACAACTAGCAATTTATACAGAGTGCTTCATTTACATCGTCTCACTTGATTTTCTCATAAGGGTGAAGTAGGGCAGACATTATCATTACCATTTTTACGTAAGGAAACCGAGTTTTGGTAAAATGCTACAACTCACAATTCACAGAATCAAGATTCAAGTCCAAGATCCCAGATTCTAAATTCTAGCTCTTTCACTCTATTGTATTGATTCAATACATCTTTTCTCATGTGTAATATCATTACAGATCTTCTGCAAAATGCAGGCTCATCAAATCTTAAAGATGTGATTATCAAAATCAACCTTCCAACAAATACATGATTCTCCTTCACATTAGCTATAGATGCTTGACAGGTTCAGGCAAGTGGCGTTTACTTGTTTATCTAGCAGTCCATTTCATTAAATGGCTGTTCTTTTTAGAAAGCTATTTCTTAAGTAGAGTGAAATGTACCTCTTAGTAATACCTACTAATTGCTCCTAGTTGTGTTTTCTGGACCATTTTGGACAAGACTACTTATTTTCCTAATTATTATCTTTTAAATATCTAAGACAACATTCTATTCCTTATTCCTTTGAGTCTTTTCTGGGCTAAATCCTCTAAGTTCTCCAAGTCTTTTTTTGTTTTTTAAATGTGATGTAATTCTTCACATCCCTTATCTTTTTCACTATTCTTATATGTCTCAGGTTTGCCAGTTTCCATATAAAATCAAATATCCAAAATTCATTATGCAGATATTTTTTGACTAGTTAAGAATATAATGATCTTTTTGGACCAAGATTCCAAAATTTAATTTTTATTTTGATTTAAATTTTGACTTTTATTGAACTTGGGGTTCAATAAAAATCTCAGATTGGTTTTTCATATAAAATATTAGCAAAGTTTCTAAACATTTATTTCTTGGACTTCTACTATTTTTGTTGGTTGAGATAATCTTGAATATTTATTTTCCAGCCCTCTTTTACCCTGCCAAACTAAGGAACAGCTCCATATGTGATAAGCTGTTTTCAGTGCCTTCATCCTAGACATTGATAACAAAGCTGAATAGGAGGAAAAACAAAGTGAGAGTCTTCTGACATCATAAGATTGGAGAGTTCAGTAACTCTGAGCCCTTTCTCATTCTCTGGTACTTTTGTTCTCCAGATTTCTTTCTTGAGATACCAAGAATGATGGACGCTATTTAATGCTAATTCCTCTCAGCTCCCATTGCATTTACCAATTACCTTTTGCAGTGATCTTAAATACCTGTTTAACTCAGTTTTTCTCCCAGACTTTAGACACTTAGCAGATGATTGACCTAGAGTAGGAATCCAGTAAATATTTGCAGCTTTATTTCATAAGAGATGGCATGTTGGTGAACAATTTGGCCTTCTCTTTCCCTCTGCAATTCAACTAGATGCTCTTCATACATTAAATAAAAATGTTCAAAATTGAACTTGTCTTCCTTTTGACCCCCTCCTCCTCTTGGTCATACTGCTTCACGGCCCCACCTCTCTGACAGCCAGTTTCTTACTATCATTTTGGCCTTTCTATTTCTCATATCCAACCAGCAGCTGCATTACTCAATTTTATTTCTACACATTTCCCATTCTGAACCCTGATTCTTTATTCTTGATATCTCTATCTTGTTCAGTTCTTCATTTCCTTTTTCCTGGATGATGGCAAAACTATTATCTGCACCTGATATCACTTCTGCCTTACTCCCCACTGTCTCTTCCTGAGCACTGTTCTAATGGATTATGTCACATTGTAATCATGGTCCACAGTGACTATCCACTGATGTATTCCTCTGTCTGACACACCCCCGTAAGTAGAACCTGTCTCTTCATTCCCCTTCATCATTTCTTCCAGGTGCCCTTTGCTCTGGTCACCTCCTACCCTCTCAGGTACTTTCAGCTCTGTATTTATCTTTTGCTTTTCTTCTCTTCCTTGAATGATTTTTTTTTCTCATTCTTGAAGGATTCATGTAGGGTGTGACACTTAGTTTTCAACATGGATTTGTACAAATGGAGATTCATCTACGCATTTATTCAATTTATATTTGTTGTGGCTTGGGAGTCAGACCTGGGTTCTAAGGCTGCCTCACCACCATTTAGCACTGCAATACTGGGCAATTTGATCAAATCGTTAACATGAAATTTTCTTTACTTGAAAGTGGAGATGGTAACACACCCCTAATAGGGTTTGGGAACTTTAGATGATACACGTTTCAGCTCTTGGGTTGTGTTTGCAGTTCAACAAATAGAAATTATTTATATCATTTAACTCTTTCTATGTGACAGGCATTCTGCAAAGAGCTGAGGAGATGAAGAAGAAGGAGTATTTGTTTCTGAAAAATTCAAGACAAGATAACTATGTTAAATATAATGTAGTTTTGGAGGCTTTAAAAGTGAGGTAGCTTTTTTAAGTATAGGCATGGAAAAAGATATTCAAGTCACATTTTTTGGTGAAAAAAGCCAGGTGCAAATAGTATACATTGCACAGATCCACCATGAACATTTTACATATTACTATTTGAATACAGTAAATCTGGAAAAATTCCTGTTCAACTCTAAGCAATGCTCATCTCAGAAGGGGCTAGTGATAGCAGTGGTAAGATTATTTGGACTTTTAATGTGCTAAGTATGTCTACATTTATACACGTGTTTTTAAAGATTGAGGATGTATGAAGTTCATAAACAGAAAGAATTATGACAATTATTTACACAATGATGAAATAAGGTACTCAAATACAAACACATACCAGGCATTCAATAGGGATACAAGTTAGAAAAATAGAAACTACAACTAGAAGAGAGGAAAGGTGTGCTCTAGTCACCAAACCCTTACTTTCTATAGGTTTTTATCCCTTGGTCTCTTCTCTATTTCTTTTAATTTAACTTTATTTATCTATTTATTTTTCCTTTCAACTTTTATTTTAGGTTCAAGGTGTTTGTGTGTAGACTTTTTACATGGGTAAATTGTGTGTCCCGGAGCTTTGGTGTACAGATTATTTCATCATCCAGGTAATAAGCATAATACCTGAGAGGTAGGATTTTTTATTCTCACCCTCTTCCCATCTTCAAGCAGGCCCTAGTGTCTGTTGTTTCCTTCTTAGTGTCCACATGTACTCAATGTTTTGCTTCTACTTTAAGTGAGAACATGTAGTATTTGGTTTTCTGTTCCTGTATTAATTTGCTTAGGATAATGTCCTCTAGCTGCATCCATGTTCCTGCAAAGGACACGCTTGTTTTCTTTTTTATATTCACGTAGAATTCCGTGGTGTATATGTACCACATTTTTAAATGAAGTCCACTGTTGATGGACCTCTAGGTGGATTTCTTGTCTTTGCTACTGTGAATAGTTCTTCCTTGTTTCTCTGTTCCCAGATTCCTTCTTTGAAAGCTTGCCCAAGACCCTAGCTCCTATAAGACTAGAGATATGTGTTGCTCTCCCAAAAGTATTTGTATCCTGGCTCTGAACTCAGACCTAGTAGCTGAGGTGCTACTATGTGCATCAAGATATTTCCAGATATAACCTGCACTGGGATCTCTGCCTGTTGATTCTCTTAAACTCTATGTTCTGGCCTGGACCATTTGTTAACACCTTTGTGTTTTCCCACATGCTGAAAACTCCACCACTGGCTCTGTGCGCTGCCTCTCTCCTTCCTTGCTCTATGGATTTCTTGTTTTCAATCCCTGAGGATTGGCCCACTAATAGCCAGTGCCATCCTGGGGTATTAATTTATTTATTTCAGTCATACAGTATAGTGAAAACATCATGGACTTTGGAACAAACAAATCTGGATTTGAATGGTAGGATGCTTTATGAATTAAGTGAACTTGGAATGTTTTCCCTCTATTTTGTCATCTGTCATTGATTATGTCCATATGTATTATTAAGTACATTGCTAGGTTCAACGTTGAAATAGAAATAAACTTTCTGTTGAGCTCATGATCTTCTGTAGGATACAAAGAGTGAACTTAAAAATATAAAGAGGGCTGTGATAGTGGAAGTATGGGGCATCTGCAGACAGAGGTGAGCCACTGAACTCAGATTTGGGGTTGTCAGGAGAGAGTGAAGCCCAAGCTGAGACCTAAAGGTAGAGAAGAAATTAGCTACCAAGGGGATGACCGGAGCAGGGTGGGGACAGGATAGTTTAGGCAGTTGAAGTAGCTTGGGCAAAGGTCTGGAGACAAAAGGAACATGGCATTTTTCTAAAACTTATGGCTTGTGGAACCTGGGTATAAAGGGAATGGTGATAAGCTGTTTCACCCAGAGCCTGATCATCCGCTTGAGGGGTTTAGGATTTATCTTACAGAAAAATAAAGCAAAAAACATTCCCAAACCCAGGAAGCATTTGAAGGAATTTAAGTAAGGAAGCCATATTAGTCTGTTCCAGCAATGCTATAAAGAAATCCTGAGACCGGGTAATTTATAAAGAAAAGAGGTTTAATTGGCCCATGGTTCCACAGGCTGTATAGGAAGCATGATGCAGGCATCTGCTCAGCTTCTGGGGACACCTCAGGAAACTTACAATCATGGCAGAAGGCAAAAGGGGAGCTAGTGCTTCACATGAATGGAGCAGGAGGAAAGTGAGGGAGGTGCTACACTTTTCTTTTTCTTTTTTTTGAGTTGGAGCTTCCCTTGTCACCCAGGCTGAAGTGAAATGGTACAATCTCTGCTCACTGCAAACTTTGCCTCCTGGGTTCAAGTGACTCTCCAGCCTCAGCCTCCCAAGTAGCTGGGACTACAGGCATCCAGCTAATTTTTGTATTTTTAGTAGAGATGGGGTTTCACCATCTCTTGCTGGCCAGGCTGCTCTTGAATACCTGAACTTAGGTGATCCACCTGCCTTAGCCTCCCAAAGTGCTGGGATTACAGGCGTGAGCCACTGTGTCTGGCTGGTGCTACATACTTTTAAGCAACCGGATCTCACAAGAACTCACTGTCATGACAACAGCCCCAAGAGGAGTTGTGTTAAACCATGAGAAATGACCCCCACTAATATGGACAGGAGACAGGGAAATGCTGGGTAGATGAAAGTGATTCCCCAGGAAAGGCTCCACTTTTAAGCCTGGAGATCCATAAACTTAAGTTAAGACTGGCATTTCTGTTTTTGTGCCCAAAAGTTGCCTTTTTGGCCTTCTATGCCCCCCATCCTTTACCCACATAAACTCTGAGCCCCAGGCTTCGGAAGCAGATGAGGAGACAAAAGACAAGCAGATGAACAGTGGAATGGCATGGCAGAGAAATGGAGAAGAGAAGGAATGTCTGAACACTGAGAGGAGTTCAGCTGGGGGTGGGTAGAGAGGAGTTTGGCCACTGAATGGCCAAAACTCCAGGGGAAGATCATCTTCCCACTGCATCCCCCTTCCAGCTCCCCATCCATGTCACTGAGAACCACTTCCACCATTCAATAAAACCCCGCATTCATCCTTCAAGCTCACGTGTAACGCAATTCTTCTGGGATGCTGGGCAAAAGGTCAGGATAAAGAAAGCTGTCACACTGGTCTTCCTCCCTTGTGAAAAGGCAGAGGGTCCATTGAGCTGGTTAGGTTAACACTTAAGCTGTCTGCTGATGGCAAGGCTAAAGGAACATTGTAACACTGAGGTTGTAGGCACCTACCCCTAGACACTATTGCAGAATCAGAGCCCAAAGCACTCGCCCCGTGCTCCTGGACCTGCCCATCTGCAAGCTCCCTCTCCTATCAGGGGTTTAAGCATTGGTGGCCAAACATGTGAGCCACACCCCTGTTGCACATCCTGTGAGGGGGATCAGGGAACTCTCCTGTTTCACCACAATCCATCCATCTCCCACCAGTCCCCACCTCCAACACTGGGGATCACAATTTGACATGAGATTTGGGTGGGGACACAGAGCCAAACCATATCAGGAGCAAAGGGTAAGGTTTTCATCTCAGAAATATTTCTTTAAGTGCCATATAGAGAATGTTTTAGAGGGTAAAGGACTAGAAGTTGTGAGAAAATTTGGAGGTAGCTGCACTATGCTAGGATGGAAGCAGAATCTATAAGATGTAAGCAGAAAATCTAAGATGCAAGCAGAGAAAATATTTTCAGTTGCAGAGATTTCATAGGTATATCTGGAAATATTGATCTAATAAGCCACACTTGTTGCCTATTGATTATTTATAGGTACTTCTGGAGGCATATATGCTTCAAGCCTAAGTATAACTAGTCAAAATAAACTGGAATTGTTAAAAGACTTTTTATTTAGGTTGTTCAATTCAGACTCAGCATAGATGTTAGAACTTTTATTGTAATTAGGTTGCTGTCAATAATTGCATGCACTACTGAGCATAAAATGAGAAATTGTGGCACATTTAAAAAATAAAGCTATATAAATCAATAACAAGTCTGGCCAAAAATGATCAGTGTAGAGGTGCTTTCAACAGAGATCATTTAGGATCAGCACATTGTGTAAGAAAATGGTTCTCACAATGTTCATCCATTCTAATTAATTAACATTCTTTAAATCAATTTGCATAAGAATCTCCCTTTGTAAAGTAGCAAACAGAATGAAGTTGCAGCCTTTATGTGCCCAACATGTGTAGGAATTACTTACTTATCAAAAGATAATTACTATTATCTTTTAAAGGAAGATAATGGCCAACTACCCTGCCTTTAAAGGGGAAAGAAGATGAGAGCTTTGCTCAAAACAATATTGTGAAATACTTAGCTTAGACAATGAAGGACTTTTTTGAGGTTTTGGGAGTGGTTTTAGGGTTGTTGTCACATGACTGATATCACATGATCATGTAGATGAAGAAAGTAGATTAACTTTATATTCCGCAGGAAATAGGACTGGTAACAATTTATGGAAGTTGAAGGGGCAGTGGTTTTCTATAGAGCATATGACAATCATAGCAGCCTAAGGAGGATGTGACTTATGAGTTTCCTTTTTTAATTGTTTGAACCAGGAGTGTCCAAGGGAGAAAAAACAATCAGTTTTCTTAGTTTCTGTTTCCAGTTAGTTCAGCAAAGCCCATTCCTCATCCCTCTTTTCCACTTATCACTAGAGACAGAAACTAAAAACCATGGCTTCAAGCTGCTAAAAGCCTAAAACAAAACAAAACAGAACAATAACGACAAAACAGAACAACAACGACAAAACAAGGTGGGTTGGACAAGTTTGGTTTAAACAGTAAGTTATTCAACACATATGATGATTGTATTTCAATTGTGTGGATTGTACTCTTTACAAGGGAGCTTGACCAAAAGGGGTTGCTCTATTGGCCAAACCTGGTATCTTGGCTGAGAACCATGGTTGCCAGTTACTGTTGCGGGTGCTTAGAATATATCAATGAACAAAAGAGTCAAAAACCCTTGCTGTAGTATGAGAAGATGATCCCCAAACACAACAGGTAAATTAGATAGTATATTAGAAGGTGATTGGTGCTATGAAATAAATTAAAGCATGAGTACCGTGTGGGACATTACAATTTTAAATAGGGTTGGTCTCATTGAGAAAGTGACTTCTGATGAGAAATTTTAAGGCAGCGTGTGAATGAGCCTTAAAATAATGTGATTATGGGACCTGAGTCACTTGACAGACAACTACAAGCTGCAGCTGTAACCTAGGAAGCTGTGACCTTTGTTCTTCAAATGATAGATTAGCCTTTTATTTACTTACAGTGTTTTTAAAATGCTGTAAAAGACTACAGGGTGCAAAGGAAGACCCTTCCCTCTTCACTGTTAATATATTTATTATAGATTAGCTTCCTTCTTACTTTTCTTACACAAAGACTTTATCACATTGTTAACAGAAAAAGGGTCTGATCCAGACCTCAAGAGAGTGTTCTTGGATCTCACACAAGAAAGAATTCAGGGTAAGTCCACAAAGTGAAAGCAAGTTTATTAGGAAAGTAAAGGAATAAAATAATGGCGACTCCCTAGGCAAAGCAGCCTCGAGGGCTGCTGGTTGCCCATTTTTATGGTTATTTCTCTATGATATGTTAAACAGTGGGTGGATTATTCACGCCTCCCCCTTTTAGACCATATGGGGTAGCTTCCTGAAATTTGCATGGCATTTGTAAACTGACATGATGCTGATGGGAATGTAGCAGTGAGAACAACTGGAGGTCACTCCCATTACCATCTTGGTTTTGGTGGGTTTTGGCCAGCTTCATTACTGCAACCTGTTTTATAAGCAAGGTCTTTATAGCCTGTATCTTGTATTGACCGCCTATCTCGTCCTATGACTTAGAATGACTTAATCATCTGGGAGTGCAGCACAGTAGGTCTGTCTCACTTTACCCAGCACCTATTTAAGATAGAGTTGTTCTGGTTCTGTAACCCGAGCAGCTGCAGCCGGATTCCCTGGTTCCCACACCAGGAGTTGAACCAGGGCCGTCTGGGTGAAAACCAGGAGTCCTAACTGCTAGACCACCACAGAAGCAGAATAGCTACAACCGGAACTTAGGCTCTTGGCCTTCCTAACCCCGAAGAATGGGGAAGGGGGCCTTGGTTGCTGTGAGTTTTACCGCTCAAATAGAACCCGTGGACCCAAAAAGTGGGCAATAGTGCAATTTATTGGCAGTGTGAAAGGACAGCTTCCATGCCTGTGGAAGGGGACCCAAAGAGAGGGTGCTGGCCCCCACTGGCGGCTAGAGTTTTTTACCCCTGAGTTATTACCTCCCCATTCATGTTCTTGTCCAATGAGTGGGGTTCTTTCAAACTTTCTCTGGATTGATCTTTGAATCTTTTACCGGATGGGCTACCGTTTTACAACCCTGAGTCCCAGAGCCTCCACCTGCAAGAGCCAGAGGCAGGGAAAATGGAAACAAAGGCTCTACCTGGCTTGCCAGAGGTGAGAAAGTGGAAACTAAGGGCCCTAGCCGACTGGAGGCGGGAAAGCGAAACAAAGGGCCCTATCTGGCCAGAGGCGGGAATACCGGGGAAGGCCTGCACTGGAAACACAGGCCCTAGCTGACTCCAGGAAGTCCCTCTAACACAGTCGCTCAGTTCCAACGTCTCTGACAACGTTGTTTAAGGTGGAATGTTAAATATACTTCTAAATTGTGAAAGGAAAAGGAAAACAGCTGTAACTAATCAAATTGTGGTAACTCATAAACTAGCCTTGTATAAAAAGATATTGTAATCCTGTTAGATTTCTGTTTTCTACCTATATAAACAAGACCTAACTTTTCAGTTGCAGAGTACTGTCCCCATTGTTTTGGAGTCTGTGTTACCTGAATGGTCATTCCCAACTTGGAGCTTGAATGAAACTCTTTAAAACTGGATTCTGGTACTTTTGATTATTTCAGCTTAATAGCAGACTCCCAGCTCACTCCAGGAAGAATGGTCTAGGCGAAGAAATTAGCCAGTGCAAAGTCCCCAAGGCAGGAGAAAACCTAGAGTGTTCACAACAAAAAACGCAAATGTCAGGGATGATAATCAATTTGTAGCACAAATATCAGAGGCTTTGGATTTACATCACCTGAATTCAAAGCCTTACTGCACCTGTTACTAACTTTGAGTCTTGTTTAGCTAAGTGTATTAGTCTGTTCTCATGATGCTAATAAAGACATACCGAAGACTGCATAATTCATAAGGGAAAAAAGTTTAATTGACTCACAGGTCCATATGGCTGGGGAGGCCTCACAATCATAGCAGAAAGTGAATGAGGAGCAAAGTCATGTCTTAGATTGCGGCAGGCAAGAAAGCTTGTGCAGGGGAGCTCCCATTTATAAAACCATCAGATCTTGCGAGACTTATTCACCAACACGAGAACAGTATAGGGGAAATCACCTCAATGATTCAATTATCTCCACCTGTCCCCACCCTTGACTCCTGGGGATTATTACAATTCAAGGTGAGATTGGGGCAGGGACACAGCCAAACCGTACCACTAAGTTACTTCACCTTTCTGTGCTTTAGCTGCTGCTTCCGTAAAATTGAGAAGAGAGGATGTTTTGCAGCACTGGCCTAGCAAGCATAGGTTCTTTCACATAATGGAATTATTATCATGTAGTGGATTGATTTTGTGTTACAGTTAGAAATAGAACTTGAAACCAGTATGGGAGTTAAGAAGAGCTAGGGTTCCATTGGGAGGTAGTTTGACCCAAGGATCCTAGCAATTTGGGGGTAATGGAGTGATATAATGAGGAGTAACTGAGAAGCTGATAATATAACATTTATATTCTATATTATTTATTGAGTACCTACCATGTGCAAGACTGACACTTATTTTACATAGTTACATAGCTTCTCATTAATTCAGACACAAAAAAGTCAATTTAGTCTTTTCACTCTGCCTCTTTCTCCCCATATTGAGAGAATTTCCCACAGTAATTTAGTTCTCATCCTTCATTTTGTAGATGGAGCACACCATTGCTGCTTCTTTACCTGGAGAGTGCCTTTGTAGTTGTTTAGTTAATTAAAGCAAAAAAAAAAATCCTCCTTATATTTGTCCTTAATTTCATAAATTCCCCAGGGAAAACTGAACATTCATTTTTAATTTTAAGTCTCCAAAATTCTTGGTACAGTAAATGTTTAAAAAGCTGTTTACTAACTGAAACTGAGTGGAGATCAAAAGAAAAGGGAACAGAGTCTTTTTCTTCTCACCTGTGTGTACTATTTTAAATTAATGTGCTTGATTGAGGACCTGGGTACCAGAATAATTGGCAACATGGCCATAAATAGATATTTTCTGGGTTAGTGAAATGTCAGAGACATTATTTCACTGCATGTAAAATTCAGCTATTATGAAAAGATACATTTGTGCTCCACTTTGGGTGCATAGAAATGTGTTTGCTTCATTTTTTTATGGGGCGATATAACGGCCTGGGGGTCTCCATATTCTGTTTATAGCACTGGTCCATTAACTTGATGCCTTCGGATACTTTAAAATTAAATCACACAAACTTACTGAAAAGCTGCATTATATATACTTAAGCCTGTTCATATTCTATTTACTGTTTTTTGATTTCATTTTTCACTGTGATATGATCATAGAGATAACCAACATATCACCAAAAATTTATTTTAGCTTTGACATTTCCTAATATAGTAGGTGGAGTAAAAATTCCTAATGAGTGAACATTCTTTCTTAGGGTTCAGAGAACAGTAAAATATGCATAGCCAAAGGTCAGAAAAGCAGACCTCTGAGAAAGGGAGGGCATGTCTTACCTGGTTTCTCCCTTTTGTGCCACCAACTCATGGGACTGCTCTGTCCGCCCTCATTCCACATACTTTCTGCGGGCTGTGTTCTTGGGTCGATTGGAGAAAGGGATAGAGATGCTTTATTGTTACCAATGGCCGCTAGAAGTTACTGGCTTCAAGTTAGTTCTTCATTCATTTATTTATTTTCCAAGAAAGACGTAGTTCTGCTTTCAGGATAGGAAAGGACGCCGCCCGGAAAAAAGGACTTTTTTTCTGCTCTCTGGAGGTCTCACTGTTTTCATCCTTTTTAACTCCAAGTGACGATTATTCTCTTTTAAACACAATAAACATGAATCCTAAAAATTCCCATCCAACAGATTGCTTAGGGCATTCTACTCTAATTGAAAAAGTCCCTTGTATTGTTCTATTTTATTGATCCAAATTGGAGAACAATGAATATAAACTTCCTATGACATTTCTGCCAGTAGGTCCTAGGCTGTCCTTGTGCTGATGAGCCAGAAAGTTACTGTGAAGTTCTTTCCAAGCTGTTTTCAGTTAATTTAAGGAGAAAAAAAGCCAACATCTAAAGCAGTAAACTTATGCTCACTGGGCTTCATAGCATAAGACTTTAAGTTGCTGAGGTATTTTCTCCTCACTGTACGTCTACTGGATATGTCAGCTTTGCAAAACCCCATAGAGAGCTCTAATATACTGGTTAATCAAAGTAAACAAAACAGATACTTTTGTCAATAAACAACAGAACCATTTGTTTATTCTCCACTGTCCATTTGATGTATTATTCTTCTTAATAAATCTCTGGATGAAACAATTAGACTATGTCATGAGAAATAAATCAAGTGTATAAGCAAACTCAAAGTAATTGTTCAAGTGTTGTTTAAAATGTGTAGTCGGCTGGGCGCGGTGGCTCACGCCTGTAATCCCAGCACTTTGGGAGGCCGAGGTGGGCGGATCATGAGGTCACGAGATCGAGACCATCCTGGCCAACATGGTGAAACCCCGTCTCTACTAAAAATACAAAAAATAGCCAGGCATGGTGGCACGTGCCTGTGGTCCCAGCTACTTGGGAGGCTGAGGTGGAAGAATTGCTTGAACCCAGGAGGCGGAGGTTGCAGTGAGCCGAGATTACGCCACTGCACTCCTGCCTGGTTACATTGCAAGACTCTGTCTAAAAAAAAAAAAAAAAAAAAAAATGTGTAGTCAACAAAATTGATCTGTTAGAAAAATTACCAAAGAGAGGTATTTGGCTTAGACTAAACAACAACTGACTAATAAATTTGAAAATAAATGTCACCATCATTTCAAGCCATCTCATTCTGCACATCCACCCCATTACTTGTTCATATAAATGACTCATTTGAAGAAGATCAATAGCTTCTTAAAAATATCGGATTGATATTTTTTTTGATACAATTCAGTTTTTCAAAGGATTTCAAAGTAGAGTAAAGCAGAAACAGGAAACCGAAGCATTCTTTGCCACTGTTGGGAAATAATTGTATTGATCTTCACTTGTATTTTACATCTAGCTCTTCAGAAGCACTGTTCATCCATTCATCGTCAGTGAATATGTAGGTATCAGCCTGCTCAGGCTGCTATAACAAAATATCATAAGCTGGGTGGCTTAAATAACAAACATTTATTTGTCATAGTTCTAGAGGCTGGGAAGTCCAAGATCAAGATGCCAGCCATTTGGGTTCTGGGTGAGGGACTGCTTCCTGGCTTGTAGACGGCTGTCTTTGTTGTATCCCCCATGGTGGGTGGGGGTAGTGTGGAGAAGGTGATAGCCCTGGTTCTTCTCATAAGGACATTAATTCCATCATGTAGACCCCACCCTCATGATCTCATCTACACCTAATTACCTCCAAAAGTCCCTACCTCCTAATATCATCACACTGGGGGTAAAGGCTTCAACATAAAATTTTGGAAGGATGTAAACATTCAGGCCATAACAATATACCTACTAAGCACTTGCTAGTGTTCTAGTGGGGCGCTATTCTAGGACTGAGAGTGTTCAGGGATGACCAAGGCTCCCAAAGAGTTAAGTGAAAAAGGTAAGAAATAACCAAAGGCATAGGACAGGTAGTGTAGGGAGTCACAAAAACATGCAGGAATGGGGTAGTACCTAACCTACTTCACGAGGTGTCTGTCATTTCAATCCTATTTTAGTTGTCAAAGTAAATAATGATAGTGTCTAAATACTTTCTTCCATCTGTGTCTTTAGCCTTTTAAATTTATTTCCTGATCCCATCACAGCAGGTGGCTTCCTATTAAAAAACTGTCACATTATATCCATATTTTGTGCCATGAATAATTGTAAACTTTGGGTTTTAAGATCCCCAAGGCATAGCCATGTATGACTTCCTTTCTATATGGAAATATAATGTAACATTTTCCCAAACAACATAACTGCCTTCTCTCTCTCTGTCTGCCTGTTTCTTCAGGGTTGCTAATAATCCTTGGATTATAATATGATAGTACTTTTTCTATGACTGTTCCAGGATTTCACATGGGATCAAGTTTTGCATTCCATCTAAATGGAACATCCAGTCTTCCCTGCCTCTCTCACAAAATCTTGTCATTAATCTCCCAAAGAATGAGAGTGACAGAATGTAGATGCTTGAAATCTTCTTCACCCACCATTCCTGAAAGACAGCCTTTTGTTTATGAAGGGAAAAGCCAAGAGGGACTCATAGGATAGGCCTCGAGGGAAAGCAACACTCCTTGACTGTCTTGGGGAAGTTCTTCAGGGATGATCCTGCCCAGGGTTGATTCCGTTGGCACGTTGTCAAGAGTGAGAAGATACATAGCTCTCCATGCCCATCCCCAATCTGGTAATCTTATTCCTAATGAGTAATGTAGAAATATTTTTAACTTGAAGGATTGAAAATATTTACTATAGGGATTATGATGTTTGGCTATTGCTAAAGTAAAAGAGACTATATACATGCTTGTCATGTTAAGAGACCAGCAATTGTGAATGCATGAGGCAATAAACACTGATAGAGCTTGCAAATTTTTGCTAAAATAAAACCACAGTTATTGGTTCTTCCTCTTCATTTCAGGATCCATAGTATTCACTGATTGACTCTGGATACAATCCAGATTCTTCAACATTGTCTGTTTCTGAATACTGTGAGTTATCTTTGTCCTAGAGGCAGAAAAACCTCTGCTGTTTGGTGTCTCAACTGTTAGCAAAAGGACTGATGTGAAAGTTGATTTAATGAGCAGAGATGTGGTTTCCAGAAGTGGGCTGACTCTGGGTCCAGCCTGCCTGTCATTCAGATCCTGATTCCACATTTGGTGGCTGTGTAAATTGGCCCTTTACTTAACTCCTCTGTGCCTCAGTTTGCTCATTCACGAAACACAGCAATGATAGTGCTTTCACAGGATCAAAATTGTTTCTCACCTTGAGAGGTTTTCAGGAGAACTAAATAATGTATGTAAAATATGTAGCACAGTGTCTAGCACATAATAAACATTCAATTAACATTAGCTGTTGTGTAAGAAGTTCTAGAGTCTCTATGAACCTTTACCAGGGAATTCAGCTAAGTCTGGTTTATTGAGGAGCCTTTGTCATCTTCATTTATTAATTTTAGAACATTAAAGACTTTTTCACACTACATTAAGCAACCTAGAATATTAATCTGAGGCTCCATCTAAATTAACAGGCCCTGTCCTAAGCCAGTATACTGTATTAACCCATCCTTGCACTGCTATAAAAAATACCTAAGACTAGGTAATTTATAAAGAAAAGACATTTAATTGGCTCACAGTTCTACAGGAAGAACTGTACAGGAAGCATAGTGACTTCTGCTTCTGGGGAGGCCTCGGGAAATTTACAATCACAGTGGAAGGCGAAGGGGAACCAGGCACATCTTACATGGCAAGAGCAGGAGTAAGAGAGGAGGCTGGGGGAAGTGCCACATACATATTTAAATGACTAGATCTCATAAGAACTCAGTCACTCTCTATCACGAGATCAGCACCAAGAAAGAAACCCACCCCCATGACCCAATCAGCTCCCACTAGGCCTCACTGTCAACACTGGGGATTACAATGGGGCATGAGATTTGGGTGGAGATTCAGTTCCAAACCATATAATATACTAAGCGGAAAATGTATCCAGAATGTCTTTAAGATTTTTTTTTTTCCAGAAAAAGGCTTTGATTATACTGTAACATTTGAGCAGCCTTGAATCTGTGGGAGGATTATGCACTGTCAGTTTGGAACTATATAAACCCTTGAAGTATATGTTTGGTGTTCCAGCACCTTCGTGTTTTCAATCCCTATGTTTAAACATTTGGAACATCAGACCATGAGTGAATTTGGGAGCGATCATATTCAATCATTGAAAGCATAGAGAAGTTACTATTCTGCCACCAGCAACACTTACAACAGTGAACCTAAGACTGGGCCGTGAGAAAGGAAAGATAAAAGAATGAAAGTTTATGATGAGAGATAGTATTGTTTGAAACTGCAAGTTGCTATATAAATTGCAGTAAAAGGTATTATTTATGCCATTAAAATAGGGGAATTCACCTTCCTAAACAGGAGGGCTTTGAATTTTTAGGCATTCGCTATCACTTGTAAGTCTAGTGGTTGAGGGACTTGCACTGCCCCCTGCTTCCCCTAGAATTATCAGCAAAGAGTGTATGTTGGCGAGACACATAGTTGTTTTACTGCTGAGGCTGAAATCCTGGATGTTCTCAGGAGGACAATATTTGTGAAAAATAAGCTAGCAGCAAGTTCATATCTAGCTCCCTGGGGTCATTCCTCAAAGCCTACTGATGAGGCAAGTTTACAGGATCCACTCTCCCCAAGCCAGCATTTGACACCAACACCTTTGGCAGTGAGAAGTGTGGCTGTAATTCCTAAGTGTGGGCCAAAAGGGTGGGTCAAGAAAGGCTCGATGTGATTTATCTCATAAGGGAAACAGAAGACAGTTAATGATCTCATCCTTAGCTTGGAGGCTTTGTGGTGCCTTGGCAGATAGACACTGGCCTTGGGGCTTAGCTTGAAGAAAGCTCATGTCAACAGAGAGAAACACTGTGACCACCTGTGTACTTTGGCTGGAAGAATGTGTACACAACAAGTGCATACAGAGGCCTGGGAAAAGCACAGGGAAACGGAAGTCGGGTAGGGAAGGCAGAATAGTCTGGCTCTTCTCCTAGAACCCAAGAGCACAACTTAGCAACACAACTCATATGGCCTGGCTTACCTGCCCAGGTTCACTCTAAGGTCTACGGTGAATCTAGAAGGAAGGTGGCTGCCCATGAGCTCACACTACAGAGGGATCCTGAGGCCAGCATTGAGCTTGATGGGTGGTCTAGGGTAAGAAGTGAGAAAATAACCTGAAGTACAATGAAGGATAGGTTCCCAGGAGGGCTGAAGGTCAAGTTGGAGGTGAGACTGTAGATAGAAGATAAGCATTGAGCTTGGAATCAAGGAGGTCTCAGAGGCACTGATGGTTTCAGACCAATGCTGTAAAGGTAGAAGTTGCTTCTGCTGCCAGTCCCTTCTGTTGCTTGTGTGACAAAGTGGGGATAGAGGACAGGAACAGAGACTTAAAGAATGTGTGCAGGCAACATCTACTCAGAAACCAAACTCTCTTACCCATCACACTCAAAGTGTTATTACAAATGACTTCACTTAGGCAGCAACTTAAAAAATAATGCATGGACTTTAAACATAATTATTCCATTACCATTTAATTTGGCTATTCTTTGAAGAAGTGGGAGGGGAACCCTTTTCGCTGATGTAAAAAAACAAACTTGCACAGCCATGATCACTCTAATCTTGTCTTGTTCTTGGTTTTGTACCTCTTGGCTTTAGACAGGTGTATGGATTACATTACCTTGGGATAAACCAATATTAATAACGCCGTTCATTTGTAGAGTGCTTTACAAAGGATAAAGTGTTCTCACTTCCATGACCTCATTTCCTCCTAATAAGTCTGTGAGCTATTATTATCACTCCAATTTGATAGCTGAGGCTTATTTTATGGATGAGGTCACAGGACTAATAAGGAATAGATCCAGGACTAGAAACTATTATTACTTCATTTCTAGTACAACAAAGAAAATGTATTGTTTCTAAATTTTAGGTTGAAAATCTCCATGACTAGATTTCAGCTTCTTCTATATATTTATTTTAGTTTAATTGTCCTTTTCCCCTTTTTTTATTGCACTTCAATAAAAAATGTTTATGTGAATACATGTGAAAGGAACCCAAATGGTATAATTTTACACTGAGGACACACCATCAACACCCTCAGCCTGCATTACCCAGGCCTGTTTCCTGTGGAATTGAAATCTTCTTAGGGTCAAGTGGCCATTTAGAGTTCATTCCTTTTGAAAGCATTTTACTAATACTTAGTTCACTGGGAAAGGTATTGTCATGTACCGAGTGATTATCTGAGGCTTTGAAAGAATGCTCACACGGATTTACTTCCATAGTTTGCTGATCTCGGTTTCTGTGCATTAAATATTATTTTTTACTCATGATGGTTTCACTTGATTATGTTCCTTGGAGTGGCACTCAATTAAGGCGTGTGGCCAACCCTGACTCCTGAGCTGTCAATGAGGCTCTGGTCTCAGCTAGGATGTGCATTCTGTATTCTTGGTAGTACAGGTAAGCGTGTGAGGTGTAGTGGTTGTAGGCCAGCAGAAAAGGCAATGACCTCACTGCACTTATCACAGTGGCATATCTGAGCGCTGAGAAAATAATTTGAACCATATCTCAAGTAATTTCATTAAAAAAATTAGATATATGCTCTTAGGCTTGATACTAGAGAGGAGAGAACAGAGATGTTTCTGGGACTATAAGTGGAAAAAGTTATTTTGAAATTTTATTATTTGGTGGTAATAGAGATGTGCCTTGGATTTAACTCATCTCATTAAGCATTCTTCACGCTGGAGGCAACAAGATGCAAAAGACTGATTTTGATCTGTATTTGTAGTGAGGACATTTTGCAGGTGGAGACATGGTTATGGGAAGCTGGGCCTATCCGAAGCATAATCCCAAAATGTAAAGTGCTCAGGCTTGCTGAACTGCCCTATAAGGCAAGGTGTAAATAAATCACTGAAGTTAGATTTGAGGAATAAACTCTAAAGATTCCTTGCCTCTCTGAAAAACACTTCTCTGCTTTCTTAAATCTTTGCGTTGCTTTTTTTTTCTTCAGGATTTTGATAGAAAGGTCTGGATTTTTTATTTGCTTAAGGTGGAGCTTATTTGGAGAATGGTAGCCAGTTGACATTTTTGAAGAAATTAGTTTACCTTATTGTTTCACAGGGACCTAGTAGAAACTAACGACCAAAAAGATTGAGATATGTCTTGGGAAATTTATTTTGTGCAAGTTTTGAAGTGGATCACTATTTGGGAGTAAGAGCATAATGGGTTCTGAGAAAAAAGAAAAAATCATAACACCAGAAAATTATTGGGTTTGAGGTGAGGGAGGCTGGAGAATGGTGGAAGAAGGAATGTTGCAGATGAGGGTGAAGGTTGAGATAGACGACAGGGGTCTCCTGGGTGTGCTTTCATTGAGGTGGGCCACCAAGTTGTTTATTTTATTTTATTTTTTCTTTTACTTCACTCCCAGTGATCTACAAAAGGACATCAGATTGTGTTTGTTTCACTGGCAGCTAGAAACATGGGTCCTGAATTTTAGAGAGAGGGTTATGCTCATTGGGAGTCACAGGCACGTAGACAACAGCTCCAGTAAGGAAAGAAGCCCAGACCATTCAGGGAATTGATGTGCCATGAGAAGGCCAAGGACAACTGTGAGTCACTGCAACACTTACAGGCTGAGCAAGGGAAGATGTGTCAAAGCACTTCCATGGGTAGGAAGACCGTCATAAAGGTACAGAGGTTTAAAAAGGAGAAAGCAGTACACAATGACAACTGCTGTGGAGAATTTAATGGCTGAGGAGTATAACGTATTTGAGTTTGAAAATTAGTGAGAGCCTGATGTTTCTAGCAGAGAAGTTTCAGTGGAGTTTTGAGGGCAGAGTCACAATCTGATGGTGGAGGAGTAAGTGATAACTGGAGAAGTGGGGTAGACTGGGATGGTTTAGAGTGTAGATTCAAAAACCAGGATGCCTAGGCTTGAATTCCTGCTTTGCCAGTTTAGTAGCTATGACTTTGGTCAAGTTAGTAACCACTTTGTACTTCAGGCTTTAGAACTAGAAAATGGCAGTAGTAATGACTGTGAGGATTAAATATGTTATTTTGTATGTAAAACACTTAGAATTGTAGATTTCCTATGGTAAGTGATATCTATAAAAGTGTTAGGAGTTATTATTATGCTTTAGAGATGCTCCTCTGAGAAGAACAGTTGAGAGGCACGTGCATGAGTTTTCTATTGCTACATAATACGTTACCATCCACTTTGAGGCTGAAATCAACAGCCATTTATTGTGTCACCATCCTGGAGGGCAGCAGCCTGGGCAGAGTTCATTTCTCACAAGTGTGAATCAAGATGTTGGCTGGGCTGTCTTCCTTTCCGGAGACTCTGGGAAGGAGCTGCTTCTGAATACACTCAGGTTGTTCTCAGAATTTGGTTCTTTGGGGCTGGAGGACTGAGGTCCTTTCTTTGCTTGCTGGGCTCAGAGAGGGGCCACTCTCAGCTCCTGGAGGTTGCCCATATTCCTTGCCATGTGGCCTCCTCCATCTTCAGAGCCAGCAATAGGGACTGTTCCATGCATTAGCTGTCTCTCACTTCAAACATCTTTTTTCATCAAGGAAAAGCCCTATCCCTTTTAAGGGATCAGCTGTCTAGGTCAGGCCCACCAAGGACAATCTTCCTTTATTACAGTCAGCTGCAGCATATAACATAAACTAACTGCAGTAGTGGTATTCATTATATTCACAGGTTCCTCCCACACTCAGATGGGCGAAGATTATACAAAGCATGAGTCATTGGGGTTGTCTCAAAATTCTGCCTGTCACAGTGCAGAAGGTTAGGTTTTATGTGTAACAAGAAGAGAAGGGGAGATTAAATATATTAGAGAATTTTTTTTCCCTGGAGTAATATCTTGAAGTGGTTATACATGGGGCTAAAGACAGAACTGAGTGGGTAACATTGAGGAGGAGTAGGGACATCTCTCAGACTGCAGGAAATGAGGTTAGAATATATAATATTGTAGTACTTGATGTTGAACAAGCAATCTCAAAACCTGTGGCATATAAAAATGACTGATTATTTCTCAGGCATCTGCAGGGCTCAGCTGATTTTGGCTGGACTCCTGAATGCACCTGTGGTTCAGCAAGCCCAATCACATGTCTACACTTTGGATCTGCTTCTTGATTCTCCCATTTACCTCCCGGTATCATCAGGCAAAGCTCAGGCAAATAATTCTCATGGTGATGACAGAGGCACAGGATTTCTTGTGGTCTATACACTGGTACATTGCCATCTCTGCCTTATTCCATTGCCTCCAATTAGTCATATGTCTAGCTCAATATCAGAATGCAAGGGCACCACAAAGATATGATGAGCAGTGAAGAATTGAAGTTATTAATGCAGTCTACTAGAATGATAGGCAAGTTTGGAAACAGAGATGTTAGATGGGATAAAATTCATACCTAGTGGCATTTAAGTTTTTGCTAATGTGAGAAGACTATTGCATTTAAAATTTTAATTTGAACATGTGGAAAAAAGGCAAAAAGAAAAAAGTCTTTGAATATCTAGAGAGAATTCTAGTTTGGCTTGATTAAAGAAAGTGTAAGGGGATTTGTGGTAAAGCAGAAAGGTCATCTGAGGATAGATCAGGGAGTGATTTAATGTTAAGGTGATATGCTGGATGTCTTTCTTCCAGATCTATGTTCTACTCTTTTCTACGTTATACCCCAGGACACTGATCTGGAAGAAACCCTGTGTGGACTGTTCTTCCTTGGTCACTGGGTTTCAGTTGAGTTCAGCCATCAAGGAGCACTGGAAGTGATGGCATGTAGCTGGGGAGTGAGGTCTGGGTTTATTCTCTGGCCTTTTCCCTGCAGGTTGGTTGAGTCCCTCTACAATGCACCATAACTTCTGTCAAACAGCCTCCTGTTATCCCTTCTAGGTTCTGGCAAGTTTTGCTTTCTCTTGCCTCTTCAGGATCAGGAGTAGAGAGGTTCTCCACTATCATTAGCCTCCAGAACCTACATTACACTTGATTTCCTTCCACTCTGCCTATACTTAGTATGCTTTCACTAAACTCTCCTCAGTCATCCTGTCTGAGTCATCTGTTTCCTGCTGAGACTGACTCATGCATTAAGGACTTGGGACTTCATTTAGTAGGCAATGAGAAACAAAAGGTTAGGAGAAGGCTAGGAACTGGACTGTGCTGTGGGAAGATTAACAGAGAAGCCACATATAGAGTGCATTAGAGGAGACAGGAAACCATGTAGGAGTCTCACAACCATCCAGGAGGAAGAGTGTGAGGGCCCAAATGGTAGACAGGGTTGTACAAATGGAAAGGAGGAATGGGGGCGATAGCTATTGTGGGTGCAAAAAGGATTCATACTGTGACATTTGGTAAGCATTTAGATGGTTGGAATGAAAGAGCATGATTTTCCAGAATTTCCAGGCTTGGGAACTAAGAAATTAGTAATGCCATTTACTAATTTCTAGAAGAACTAGTAATCACAAAAGAATAAGATGTTCTAGTTTTGACATTTGGAATTTTCCATGTAATGTTCAGTGTCCTGTATATGATTGGAAATGTTGAGCTGGGAAGAGAGATCAGGGCTGGGAGTAATTTGGACATCGTCCACACAGGCTCAACAATTAAAGTCACTGAAGTAGATAAGATTGCTTAGAACTAGAATACAGAGAGAAGAGAGTAACAGAAAAAACAAACAAACAAACAACCCCAGAAAATAATGACATGGAGAAATAAGAAGACAAACAGAAGCCAGAGATAAAAGAGTGATCAAAATTCAGATTCAGAGACAACAGTTTAGTGTTTGAAAAACTTTTAACAAGGAAGGTATTAATAATTTTTAAACATGGTGTCACTTTAGAAGGGTTGTGGTGGAAGTCTGAGCATGGTGGCTTGAAGGGTGGGGAGAGGGGAGGAAGTAACAGTAAGTGTATTTTCAGGACATTTGATTCCATATGACCCCTAAGCCTTTTGTGTAAAATATTTAGGCATTGAAGGCCATTATATCTTTGTTGTGATGATACAACTCTGTTACTGTTGTATGAACCCAGAGACAACATGTAAGTAGATGACCCTGGCTGTGTTCTGCAAAAACTTTATTTACAAAAACAGGTGGAGGAGGGATTTAGACTGCTGGTCATAGTTTGCTAAATGGAAATAGGAAGACAGTTCAGTACACGTAAAAGGAAGTGCTGAAGTCATGAAGGCAAGTCAGGGTTTAGGGAAGGGTTTTATTATTATTATTTTGTATATGAGAGACAGTAACCATGTTGAAGAGCAGGGAAGAAGCTGATGGGAAGATGAGGTTGAGGAGACGGGGAATAATTAACCCAGCAAGTCGCACAAAGAGGGGGAAGAACAGGAACTGAGGGCATGAAATGCCTTGTCTAGGCTTGGTTTGGAAATACAGTTTTTGAGACCGGAGGGAAGAAGTGAGGAAAAAAATAGGCACAGATGATTATTTCTTCAGCTTAATGTTTATTTCAGCCCCCTTTTGTAAAATTGTTTTAAAATAAACTAAATCTTTAGGGATTAGGAGGGTGTTTGTTTGTTATTTTTTCTTTGTTTTTGTTTTATTTTCAGGGCTAAGCATCCTACCATGGGTTTTGGATTGTCTCATGCAGACCATGGATCTGGTGTGCTACTTAAGAAAATTCTTATGTGCAATCTTTTTTTCTTATTTTGTTCTTAGGCTCCTTTATCATTTCATTTATTCTCAACTGCAAGATTTTTTTGACCAAGTTTTTTTTTTTTTTTTGTGATGACACTTGGAGGCAAAAAAAAAAAAAAAACAAAAAAACTATAGAAACACAAGGAAGCACCAGCCATCTGTGTCCTTGCAATTCATAATATCTCCTGGATGTCATTGCTGTTTATCTTGCTTTTTGGCCCATATTCTCCATGAATTTATATTATTCACTCAATGAATATAGTCCTATATAAAAAGAACCTTGGTCAATGGAACTTTGTGTTTAAATCTCCTAGGAGAAATAGTTATTTGAAGATAAAGTCTTTAGAGAGTCCGTTTGTGAAGTGAATCAAGCCCTTTACCTGTTTTGGAAGTTTTTTCATCTATAGACTTTTCTTTAGTGAAAGCATGCCTGTCTATACATTTTGTTTGGTCTACTTCTCTCTCTCACCATCAGTTGCCTAGCCTGGGGTGGAGTCTAAGCAGAGAGGAAGAGAGAAATGATAAAGTAAGGAATGAGCCCACACATAGTAAACCTTTTAGGTTTTGTTTAAGAATAATTTTTTCACCCTACATTTCAGATAACTAAATACTTTCGGTGTATCCAAAATTAGTTTGGGACTTTTATTCATCAAAGGTCACTAAGATCATCACCAAGTGCACTAGTTAGATTGTCAAATCCAAGATTTGTTTTTAAACTCCAGTTCATTCTCATGGGACAAATATCCCAGCTTCCAAGGAAAGAAGAGTCCAAGAAAACTGTTGCTAATGGTTCCCTCACTTCCATGTCCAGCACACTGCCCACTTAGGGTCTTTGGGGCAGACAATTAACTTGACATAAAACAGATTAGCGAAAAAAGGTGTATGGAATTACCCCTGTAAGCCCAGTACTTTAGGAGGCCAAGGTAGAAGGAGGACTTGACACCAGGGTTTCAAGACCATCCTGGGCAACAGTGAGACCCCCATCTCTAAATAAAATAAAATAAAATAAAATAAATTAACCATGGTGGCCCATACCTGCAGTCCTAGCTACTTCAGAGGCTGATGTGAAAAAGTCGCTTGAGCCCAGGAGTTTGAGGCTGCAGTGAGCTATGATTGTGCCACTGTGTTCCAGTCTGACCAATAGGGCAAGACCCTGTCTCTAAAAAGAAAAAGCATGCAGATTTTTTACATGAACATGGGAGTAATCTTCATAGGAAAATAAAGACCTAAAGCAGCAGTTAGAGTCTAATAGAGTGCTCATATATCAAGTTGGACAAAGTTATAAATTGTGAAAATGTGACAAGGCAAAGGGGCTTGGGCTAAAAGAATTAGTCATGAAGAAGTGACTAAGAAGATAGGGGTTAATTTAGCAAGACTTGTACAGGTTTTCCTCGGCTTCTTGTTTTTCTTGTCTTTGGTGATAAAAATGATACTTCCCTTCTGGTACAGGGAGGGCATCTTTCACATGGGAGTTTCATCCAGTGATTTCAGGAAGGAAAAGGAAAATCAGAATGTCCTTTTTGCATCTGCTGCTTTTCAAGTGCTTTTAACTCAAAATAGTAAATATGCCAAGTGGCATCCTTTGGGGTGGCATGCTCTGAGTTCCTTCAGTCACTAACAACACAAATTTGTTTGAAACCCAGTTTTCCTTCTACCTCTATAATGAAACAGCTTTCTTTTGTGGAGCGCTTTCTCTTCAGAGTATCACTTACTAAGAAGAGGTCTTTAGTCTAAGTTTAAGCTCTGATTTATGACCATAGTTCCCTTTGTCGGTTTGTGTTGTGTCTGCCTCCACCTCCTGGGATCACCTTCTCCTTACATGGAAAGTGGAATTCAACTTAGGGTGGAAGCAAGAAGCATTAACCATCTGTTGAAAATCTTAAACAATCTGAAAGTTAAAACAAACTAGGTAAGGCATTTTGGGCTGGAGTGCACATCCATTCCACATGTGAAATAATAGAGTGTGCTGGGTTGAGATTAATTTAGGCTTATGAGACTAGCTGGATCTGGCAAAGCCGGCTTTAAATATGGAATTAAAAAAATATATTTCCAGATCCAAATATGTGTAGTAGATAATACATGGCTGGCTGGGTCAAAACTATTCTCAAATTTTTAAAAATATAATTTCAAAAATGTAATTAACTCTCTAATGAGAGGTGATTTAGAACAACGAGGAGCAGTTTATTGTGAAATCTGCTTCATATTGGCTCTGGGATCTTGGGCAGGAGACACTTTGAGCTTCCATTTAAGTGTCAATGGGATAAATAATCTTTTCCCCAAGTACCTGTGATGTAGAAAGGTCAAAATGTGGTGGAACATTAGATAAATTATAAAGTTTATATAGTCATTCGCCCTTTAACATTTACAGAGAGTCTGTTAAACACTATGCTGTATTAGTAGGCTGAATATAAATAAAGATAAATGGTATACAATTTATCCTCTAAGAATTTATGATCTTATATAGTCAGTGTGTAGGAAAGGTATACATGTAAACAATCAAATACAATCCATTACAAATGTGTAGGAAAAGGATACAGTAGAGATTTTAAGTGGTCAATTCAGTTGAAGGAGTCAGGAAAGCAAATCCAGGGCGTTTTTTGGTGGGGTGAGGAGCTGTCTGGAAAGCTGATTGTTAAACCTTTACCACCACACCTTTGGACCCGTCTGATACAGACCCTTGAATACTAGATACTCAATGTAATTAAGTTCATGATATTGCGTTTTGATACATGTTTTACTCTTTTGAAGGAGACATTTTTAGAAAATAAAGTGATAATTAAATATAAGCAAAGGGTAAAGACACCAAAGTTGCTTGGAAACAGAAGCATTTTATTAGGTGAGATACAATTCATAAAAAGTATCTCTTATTGAATTAAACAGTTCTAAGATGGAAAAGAGGATACGATTAGGTTAAGACAGTAGAAGAATCTAACTAAATTTCTGTTGAAGGTGATCTGAGTAGGTGTTTCTAGGCAGGGAAATAAGGTAAGGTAAAGAGGGTTCTTTCAGGCACAGGCCATTGATATTAAAGATTCATGTGCATGAAATAGCATGACTCTTTAGAACTGAGAAAATAAACACGTAGGTTTTCTGTTCTCAACCAGTTTGTATCAGATGCACTAATGATATAGTGATGATATTAAGGCAAATACCAATAAAACCAAGGGAAGATGAATTATTTATGAGAGCCCAAAGAATAGATGTCTTTTTATAGCTTTCTTTGAGTGTATTCTAAATGGAAACCAATAGCACAAAGAGTGAAATTTGATATGTTTCATGATGTGATAAGAAGTTATGAGTGGAGGGGAAGAGTCTTTTAAGATGAGTTCATGTCCTTTGTAGGGACATGGATGAATCGGGAAATCATAATTCTCAGCAAACTGACACAAGAACAGAAAATCAAACACCACATGTTCTCAGTCATAGGCAGGTGTTGAACAATGAGAACACATGGACGCAGGGAGGGGAGCATCACACACTGGAGTCTGTGGGGGTGGGGGACGGCTAGGGGAAGGACAGCGGCCGGTAGGGAAGTTGGGGAGGGATAAGATGGAGAGAAATGCCAGATACAGGTGATGGGGGATGGAGGCAGCAAACCACCTTGCCATGTATGTATCTATGCAACAATCCTGCATGATCTGCACATGTACCCCAGAACCTAAAGTACAATAATAAAAAAAAGAGTGCTTAGTGTATAAAAATCATCATTTATTATGTTTGTATGGGACAGAAAATGTATTCAGAAAGAATTTAAACTGATTATTTGGGCATGTATTTGTTACAAGTAGATATGTGAGAAAAAATAAGAATTTTGAGTTTTTCTGAAAGAATTCTCAAATCACTAAAAATAAATTTGAACTTCCATGGTGAAGATTTTGTCTGCCTTGTGCTCATGGTGACGTCCATGAAATAGCTCAAATAGAATGTCTTTACTTGGTCTGTGAGAAATGGCCTAGGGAGTCTTGTTTGATTGCATCACATATTGAACAGGTGGCAGACACTTTTACTTAAAATCCCTTCCTGTGTTGACTATTGCATTTCCCATTCTAACATATTTTTTTAAAGTCTCAAGGGATTCTACATATTAAGCCACAGTTTACTTCTCAAAGATGTAGAACCATATTGTCTACCATCTGTGTTTCTGATCTTTTTTTTTCCAGAAAAAATATTCATTTAATCTGTCCCCTGAGTTTTGAAAATTCTCCAAGAAATCTCTATCCTCTCCTTATGACTGTATATCCGCCTTCATATTCTTTCATTCCATTACTGCTAGTCCTCTACACTCAAACTTTCTTACTGTTTCCCAT
Organism: Cacajao melanocephalus; assembly: GCA_963573385.1. Classification (NCBI taxonomy): domain Eukaryota; kingdom Metazoa; phylum Chordata; class Mammalia; order Primates; family Pitheciidae; genus Cacajao; species Cacajao melanocephalus. The sequence goes on from CAUYLG010015913.1 coordinate 105,523, forward strand.
GGTTCTGTACTTGTTTGGGTCACTTTGCCATGTGCCCAGTTTTTGTCTAACTTGAAACTTGGTCACTTGCAACTGAGTCACTGGGTTATTTCCTTTCCTTAAATATCATACTGAAAAGAACAATCGCTGGAAAGATTAATTGAAACAAGTGCGTTATTTTCTAAACTAGTAAGGTCAGGCTGTCCCTTAGGATTTAAAGTCTTTCAAATTCTATTTTCATATTTTGTTAACCTTTTGGGAACAAAAATGGGGAGAGGTAAAACCTCAAAAATGAGTACTTTGTTACAATTACATTTCCTCTAATATTTTTATAAAGTTCCATTTCTACTCTATTTTATTAATATTTCAAAATTAATTTTAAAACATAGTTTTGATAATATTCTTTATCCCAACATTTTATATTTTTAAAATGATTTGTCTAGGCTATATACTTCTCTAGTCAGTGTAACAACACAGTTTTAGTTTTATAAATTAGCAAAATGCTTATTATATTATTCAGAATTCATTTGGCTTAGATTACAGTTCTATTAATTCATGTAGTCATTTTCAAACTTTAACTTATATTTGAAGGTTAAAATCAAATTTCATTTTTTTCATACTTCAGGCAGATAAAGTTTTGCATGCTTTATTAAGATTAATTAATTAACAAATTGGAAAATATCTGTGTTGTGTCTATTATGAACAAGACATATTTGTAAGTATTTTAAGACTTATGAAGATGAATTAGATACAGATCCTACCCTCAAAGTGTACATAGGTCTTAGGTAAAATAAGACCTGCATAAATAAATTATTGTAAAGCAGATATTGAAATGTAGCATAAAAATGTTAGGTGATATCAGAGCAGAGAGGATTTCAGTTCACTTGAGAGCATTAAAAAAATGCCCGTGGAAGATATCTCCTATAAGCTCATGTTCAAAGAGTATTTAGGAGTTTGATGTGTGGCAATGAGGCAAGTGCTTTACAGAGAGTAAGTAAATGAACAAAGGGGTGGGATTCCATGTTGAAAAATGAATAAATGGTTCTTTACACACAAAATGCATTAAAGAAAACATGGAACAATAAAGTGGGAAGTTTGATTCAGTCCATATACTGGTGTGCTAGAGTTGACTGGTATTGCCTCGTGAGTGCTAACTGTTAAATTTTCAGGAATCTTGTTAGTTAGTTGGTATCATTTTGATTGCTTGAAATTAGCTATGGTAATGAGAATATGTATACCAGGAAAATGAGCAAATTGAGGGCCTTTTTGGGTGGGGTGGAGGAGCTGTCTTGAAAGCTGTTGTTAAACATTTACCCAAACACTGTTAGATCCATCTGATGTAGAGCCTTAAATGCTAGATTTGAGTTTTGATTTGTGGCCTACTGTTATTATTATAAAAAGGATTATTTTTTATTTACTTATTTCTTTTGAGACGGAGTCTTGCTCTGTCACCCAGGCTGGAATGCAGTGGCACGACCTCCTGGGTTCAAGCGATTCTCCTGCCTCAACCTTCCCAAAAGTGAGATTACAGGCATGTCCTGCTACGCTCAGCTGATTTTTTTTTTCAGAGTCTTGCTCTGTCGCCCAGGCTGGAGTGCAGTGGTGCAATTTCGGCTCACTGCAACCTCGGCCTCCCAGGTTCAAGCAATTCTCCTGCCTCAGCCTCCTGATTAGCTGGGATTACAGGCACCTGCTATCATGCCTGGCTAATTTTTGTATTTTTAGTAGAGCCTGGGTTGCATTGTGTTGCTCAGGCTGGTCTTGAACTCCTGATTTCAGGTGATCCACCTGTTTCAGCCTCAAAAAGTGCTGGGATTACAGGCATGAGCCACTGCACCCAGCCTGGTCTACAATTTTGGAGGAGATACTTTTAGAAAAGAAAATGGTAATTAATTAGATATAAACAAGGGTTAAAGATGTCAAAGTTGCCTGAAAACAGAAGAATTTTATTAGGTGAGATAAAAGCCATAAAAGTATCTTCTATTGAATTAAACAGTTCCAAGATGGAAAAGAGGATAAGATTCATTAACACAGTAGAAGAATCTATTAAATAGCTAAACAACATCTATGCATACGATAAATTCCAACCATCTGCAAAGAGCCATAGGTACCGCAGTGAGTGAACAGCTGCCACAAAAGCCTATAGCACTGCCAACATGGTTCCCATCACTGCTAGTCTTTGGAGAGATGAAATGAGCTACTGTTCATTGTTTCTTTCTAGCAATGGCTGGAAGAACTACCTGCATGGTGGTATTATTCCCTGATGACTGGAGAAGAGGGCGGAGGGTAAGCTTCTGGAGAACTCTCAGATGTCCAGGGTTTTTTCTCGGTGCAACTCTTTCCTCTCCAGTGATCAATTCTGTGAACTCTAGCCAGTTGGATTTCCCCAAAGACTCAGCTCTGTGTCCTCAGCTCAGAGAGTCTGCTGGCTTTGCCTGGCTTCCCCTATGCTACATCTTAGCCTGGAAACGTCCTGAAGGGAGTAAGCCTGGCAATTATAGGGCTCATTTTGTTTGTTTCCTGTCTCTCAGGGATCAGGGATCACTAGCCTTCATTGTCTGGTATTTAGTGTCTTGAAAACCATTGTTTCATATATTTTATTTGGTGTTTTTGATTGATTCTGATTGGAAGGTAAATCTGGCTCCTGTTACTTTCTCATGGATGAAAATGGGAGTCTAGAAAACTGAAAATAAAAATGATTAAATCAACACATATTTAATCACTTTAGTCATAACATTTTAAGTTATCTATGATGTACTTACAGGATATAAGATACAAAGAATGAAGAATTAAAAAAAAAATTAGGTAGGGAGTTAGAGAAGAAAAATTTACCAAGTGACTATTGTGTGATAAGCTCCTAATTTATATTGTTTTATTTAATTCTTAATAATTCTATGAAGTATAGGTGTGTGGTAGAGTGAGAGACCTGGGACATAGGTCTGACTGGCCCTAAGCCTGTGTTCTTTCCAAAAAATATTCTTTGCTGCTTTACAAAAAGCCAGAATGGCATTTAGAAATCTATTTTTAAATACTTGTCATTTGATTATAGTACAGGATTTATAGGAATAAGAGATTCATAAAGTCTTGAGAATTTTAATGCAGTGAGGTTGGCTAGGAACTCAGCCAATTTGTTTTCTTTTCTCAATTTTTTCCTACTTATTTGCATTTATGCAAGCATCTTTACTTCAGAGGCCAAACCTCGTATTCTTAAATTCATAGTCCACTACCATTTGGCTGCAATCATTCAAGCTTTATCAAATTTATTATGTCTCAAAATACTCCAACTGGAATTGCTATTCCTGGAATCTGTTCTTGTTGTTCTCATTTTGGTGTCTTTGTTCATGCTATTCTATGTAAGAGAGTGCGCCCATAACATAAAGGGTAGGCTGTGAGTGGCAGACATTTTCCTGTCTCCTACAGAGACTGCTTAACTCCCTCATTTGTACATGTGAAAATCACCCCACATTCCAAGGCCCAGTTCTTTAGGAAGTTTTCTTCAGTGTCTTCAATAGGAATAAATCTTTCTCATTTTATTTTCCCCATGGATCTTCTGGCATAATATTGACCAAACTTTATATTGAAGTATATTGATTAATGCTTTTGACAAATAGTTAATTCCTGCTAAGTGCATGAAATCTTTCTTGTTTTCTCCACTAAATCATAGCATATTTTAGAATAAGATCTCAGTACTACTATTTTTTGTATTCCTCAGGCTAGAGCAAAATACCCAACACAGTAAACATTTAATTGATACCTGATTTGATGGTGAACTGGCATTAGCTGACTGTACTTACTAATACCAGATTCTGACTAGCTTGTCTTACTTTACTTAGAAGCATTATTAATCATGTTTCAGTGAATAAATCTCATTATCTTCTCCCCTAGAAGCATACTTCACTAAGTGAAAAGCAGATTATTCACAAGTCAATGCCTATATTGTAGAACTTCTGCTCTTGTAAATTTTAGTTTTCAAACTGGAAATTGTCAAAGGCATTCAAACCGGAGAGACTCCATCTTGAATAGGGTCTGGATAAAATAAGACAGACCTACTGGGCTGCATTCCCAGGAGATTAGACGTTCTTAGTCACAGGATGAGATTGGAAGTTAGCACAAGATACAGGTTACAAAGACCCTGCTGATAAAGCAGGATGTGGTAAAGAAGCTGGCCAAAACCTGCCAAAACCAAGATGATGATGAAAGTGACCTTTGGTCATCCTCACTGCTCATTAGACGGTAATTATAATGCATTCGCATGCTAAAAGATACTCCTGATAGCACCATGATAGTTTGCAAATGACATGGAAAGTTCTGAAAGTTACCCTGCATGGTCTATAAAGGGAAGGAACCCTCAGTTCCAGAAATTGCCTGCCCTTTCCTAGAAAACTCGTGAATAATCCAGTCCTTGTTTATCATATGATAAAGAAATAACCATAAAAATAGCCAACCAGCAGCTACTCTCTGCCTATGGGGTAGCTATTCTTGTGTTTCTTTTTTTTCTTTCTTTTTTTTTTTTGAGATGGAGTCTTGCTCTGTTGCCCAGGCTGGAATGCAGTGGCACGATCTCGGCTCACTGCAACCTTGACCTCCTGGGTTCAAGCAATTCTCCTGCCTCAGCCTCCTGAATAGCTGGGATTACAGGTGAATGCCACCACACCTGGCTAATTTTTGTATTATTATTATTTTAGCAGAGATAGGGTTTCACCATGTTGGCCAGGCTGGTCTCAAACTCCTGACCTTGTGATCTGTGCACCTCAGCCTCCCCAAAGTGTTGGGATTACAGGTGTAGCCACCGCACCTGGCCTTGTTTCTTTAATTAACTTGCTTTCACTTTACTCTGAGCTCATCCTGAACTCTTTCTGGCATGAGATTCAAGAACTGTCACTTAGGATCTGGATCGGAACCGTTTTCTGGTAACAAGATGACTTTTTGATTATTTTTTGTCACTGTGTCTTAAGACCCATATTCTGTCATTTATGATTATCAGTCACATGGGCCTTTGTTGTACCCTAATTTCATTTCTCTAGAAGACAGCTCTTCTTTTTGAGTTCCTCAGTCCCTTGCCTTCCTCCCCTCATCAAAGTCATAGAGTCTGTGGTTTAGGTTGCCATTACCTGCTTAGTATTTTTATATGAGGGGTAACTTATAGAATTTTAATACTAATTAGCTGTGATATAATACAGATACAGCAAATTCTGCCCAGGGAGGAACCTTGCAATCTGACTCAAAAGCTTCAGGGGCTAAGCAGGAGAGCATTTAACATCACTGCTCACTGATTTGATTCCTTACAGCATTTCACAATGAAGCATTGAAAAGTTTCCCATTCATTGTGGTCTTGTGACATTTAGAAGGGAATTGGAAATGAGCTTGTGAGTATCCCTTTAAGAGTTCCTCTCTAATTTTATAAGTTATGAGTTCCCTCAAAATTTTATAAGGAAATCTAGAGTAGTGTTAGTTGAGAAGAAAATACTTGGAAAGAAGACACTTGAAAATAATGCCTGTGTTTTGGGGAGCCACGATGAGGAAATTAGCTGCAATATGACCTTGAAAGGAAATTTTAGCACTTTGTAAATAATCAAGTTATTTGTACTGAAAGAGTTCCAACAAAGAAAAGATCATTTTTGATAGTCAAATAATTCAAATTTGAATGAATCGGAAACTAGAAATAAAGAAAGAATTGGAAATGATAACAAAGGCAAATATAAACATGATCTTCTAAGTCTTTATTTCTCTTTAAAAGACAATCAACTGTTTAAATAAATTGTAGTATCAATGTATTATAATATTTACAACATATGTAGAAGTAAAATGTATGACAATTAAAGCACAGAGGCCAGCAAGGAATAAATAAAAGAATACTATTATAAAGTTCTGATTTAATATTAAAAGTGGTATAATTTCACTTGAAGGTAGATTGGAATAAGTTAAAAATTTATACAATAATTTTCACTTATAAGTGAAATGATGAGAAACATAGATACATAGAGGGGAAGGTTAGACACTGGGGCCTACCCAAGGATAGAGGGTGGAAAAAGGAAAAGGATCAGGAAAAATAACCCATGGGTACTAGGCTTAATAATGGTGACAATCTGTACAACAAATTCCTGTGACCTATATAACAAATCTGCACATGTACTCATGAACTTGAATAAAAGTTTAAAAAAATTGTACTTTAAATCCTAAAGCAAGCATTAAAAAAACACAACAAAGAATGTAGCTAGTATGTTAAAAAAAAAAAAAAAAGGAAAAAAAAAAACCAGAGATAAAATGAAATAATAAAAACCCTCAGTCCTTAGGAAGGCAAAAAAGGACAAATTGAACATTGCAAATAGCCATGTGAAAGGTAAATGACCTAAAAATCACAACTAAAAGGGAAAAAATTGAATGTTTGGAGGAAAAAGCAGGATCTAACTGTATACAGCCTATAAGAAATTCACCTTAAATATAATGACCCACGTAGAGTAAAACTTAAAGAAAAAAAAGATTTGCTTGCCAATAATCAAAAGAAAGCTGGACTGGCTATATTAATATCAAAGAAAGTAGATTTCAGAACGTAAAAATATAGTAGCTATAAGATAATTCACAATAATAAAGGGAGTGAATTCTTTATGGGAAAATACATTAAACATCTAAGCACTTAATAATAGAGCTTAAATATACACATAACTGGCCAGGTGTAGTGGCTCATGCCTGAAATCCCAGCACTTTGGGAGGCTGAGGTGGGCAGATCACCTGAGGTCAGGAGTTCGAGACTAGCCTGGCCAACATGGTGAAATCCCATCTCTACTAAAAATACAAAAATAAGCCAGGTGTGGTGGCAGGTGCCTGTAATCTCAGCTATTTGGGAAGCTGCAGCAGGAGAATCACTTGAACCCAGGAGGTGGAGGTTGAAGTGAGCTGAGATCATGCCTGGGTGACAAGAGGGAAACTCCATCTAAAAAAGAAAAAATTACACAAAACCAGAACTGCTGGAACAGAAAGGAGAAATAGGCAAGTCTACAGTTTTATTCAGGGATTCAACTCTCCTTTTTTTCTTTTTTCTTTTTTATAACAATTAATAGTATAAGTGAAATACAAATTTAGTCACTCACTGCTTATGGAGTCTAATTAATAAGAGCAAAGTCTGTTATAAAGAAAGTGACTCTTTATTCCAAAACTAGCTTAGCAGAAGTATAACCTTCCTGCCTCAAGAGTACCACTTCACTTTTGGATCAGAAAGTGGGTGCTTTTAAAAGGGGCCTATTATGAGTGGCACACAGGGAGAAAGCAAGCAGGTGTGGGAGAGGTCTACATGTTAGCTTGGTGCCTTATCAGGCAGTTGAATTGGCATCTTCATTGGCAGAAATAGTAGTAGATTGTAAAGGTGGCTAAAAACTCTCCAGGTGGGAGACAGTTTTGGAGTGGGACTTTGGGTTGTAAATTGGCAGTTATCTCTTGAGGCAGTTTCCTGGTGGGTGAAAATTTCATAGCAGGTATATTTTGGGTTGCAAGTCAACTGTTATCTCTTGGGTCAACTTTTTGGCGGGTGACAGTTCTGCTCTAGAGCTTCTAAGCACATCATTAGATCAACTTGCCCTATATGGAGTGTCTAGGGAAGAAGAGGTAAAAGGTTATAATTGCATTTCTAAAGGGCTAAGTAGGAAGTGGGGAATGGGGGAAATGAAGAAAAGAGAAAACAAGAGAAAATAATTTAAAAAATTGCAACTCTTTTATTTCTTTGACAAATGGGGGTACTCAGTTATGATAAGATAAAGAAACAAAAACATCGATAAGAATATAGAAGTCTTAATAACACTATCAACCAGGTTGACCTTATTGACCTATAAAGAATACTCCATCCTAAAAAATCAGAATACACATTCTTTTCAATGTGTATTTTATGTGTATTTAATGTATAGTTCACACTGAATATTTACCAAGGTAGGCCATATTCTGAGTCATAAGTTAAGGTTTAATTAATTGAAAAAGATTAAAGTCATACAAAGTATGTTGTCAGACCACAACTAGAAATTATTAATAGAAAAAGTCTCCAAAAATTTGGAAATTATAAAGACATTTCTAAGTAAAGCGTGTGTCAAAAAAGAAAAGTAGAAAGAATTATGAATTGAATGAAAATGAAAATGCAGCATATCAAATTTCCCGGGATGAAGTTAAAACAAAACTTAGTGGGAAATTTATGGCACCATTTACTTGTATTAGAAAAGAATAAAGGTCTCAAATCAATAATCCCAGCTTACATCTTAAGAAATAAGAATAAAACCAAATAAAATCCAAAGTAAGTACTTTTTAATGTTACAGAACATAATAAGAAAAACCAGAGCAGAAATTAGTGAATGAGAAAACAGAAAAGTAATAGTGAAAATTAATGAAAACAAAAGAATTTTTAAGATCAATAAAATTAGTAGGCTTTTTGCCAGCCTGATGAGAAAAATAAGAGTAAAGATGCAAATTACCAGTGTCAGGAATAAGGTATGTGACATCACTACAGAGTATTGGCATTAAGAGGATAATAACAAAATATTATCTTTTAAAATATGTCAATAAATTTGACTGCTTACAAGAAACGAACAAATACCGTGAAAGATAAAAATTAACAAAATTTACTGAGGAAGAAATAGATAACCTAAATAGTCCCATATTTGGTAAAATAATTGAATTGTAGCTAAAAACTTTTTACACAGGAAACTTTAGACCCAGATGACTTTACTAGGGAGTTCTATCAAACATTTAAACAAGAAATCAAGCCAATACTATGCAAGTTCTTCTAGAAAACTGTAAAAGAGAAAATATTTCTCAACCAATTATACAATGCCAGCATAACTCTAACATTAAAACCAGAAAAAGATATTATGAAGAAAGAAAATTGCATGCCAATATTCCCATGAACATGATGCAAACATTTCTAACAAAATCTTATTCAAAGTTAACAGTATATAACAGTAATAATAAATCAAAACCTTATATGATTTATCCCAAGAATGCAAAGTGGGTTTAACATATAAAAATCAATCAATTTAATATGCCAGATTATTAGACTAAAAAAAGATAATCTCATTTAATTTAATAAAGGCATTTAGCAGATCTAATACTTATTCCTAACCTAAAACTCACAGCAAGCTAGTACTAAGAAGAGAGTGCTTCAACCCACTATCAACATCAGTGAAAAACCTACAGGAAACATAATACTTAATAGTGAAAGACTAAATTCTTTCTCCATAAGGCCAGTAAAAAAGTAAGAATATTCAGTCTCATTATTTGTATTTAACATTATATTGGAAGTTCCAGCTAGTGCTCTAAAACAAAAATAAATAAATAAATGAAAGGTGTTAATATTGGAAAGTAGTAGGCCTTTGGTAAATGTACGGCACCAACTACCTGTGATAGAAAAGAAGAAATGTCTTGAATCAATGATCTTGGCTTACATCTGTTCTTTATTTGCAGATACCATAATAATCCAAAAAAATTCCATGGAATCTTCAAAAGATACTAGAATAATAGATGAATTTAACAAAGTTGCAGGATGCAAGATTAATATACAAAATTTGCTTGTATTTGTATATTCCTAGAATCAATAATTTTAAATTGAGTTCATTTAAAATTCATTATTCATCAATTATGCAAAACACTGTGAGATACCATCACACAGGTATTACAAACATCTTATATTGAAAGCACTGACAACATCAAATGTTGGAGAGGATGAGGAGAAACTGGAACTGTCGTATACTGCTGGTAGAAATGTAAAAGAGTAAAACTATTTTTTGAAAGAATTTGGCAATTTCTTAAAAAGTTACATAAATTACATGCCATTTAACAGTTGACTTAAAAATGACCCTTCCCAAATGGCCATGTGAACAGTATTTGTGCACCTGTTTCAAGACCTCTGTTGACATCCACTGCTGTAACTTAAAAAACACATTTCTTTAATAATCTTGCTTAGAAAGTCTGTCACAAATAGTACCTTTTATTTCTTTAGACAATGAAAATTATATAATACATATGTTTTTTCTTTTTTACTTTGTAAGGACTCTTGGAACAAAATGTAATGTTTCGTGATTATAAATCTCTTAAGCTGTGGTTTTCATTTATTTACCTGACCCCTCAGCTTTATGGCTTCTCGTGTAAATTTCCAGAAATCCATCCATTCATCCACACATACACCTATCATGATTGATAGGACGTTCAACTGTTTGGAAAGCCGGTAGAGGAAATTGTGAAGCAGGTTTACTCTGCACTAGTGGCTTGCCTGACTTCGGTGCGATGGAACATTCAACAAAGTTACATGAACCAAATTTGTTACTTACGATAGAAGGCAAGGGACAACTAAAGCTGGAATTCAGGGCAAGCTCACTCCGCCAAAGCTCAGGAAAGCTACCCAGGGTGAACAGAGTCTTATCTTCAAGTAATTCACTTGCACCACAGGTGGAAAACAGTGTGCCCTGGGCCTAATACCCCAGTGGCCACATGACACCTTGGGCAAAAGTGTTGAAGGACACCCTGTTTCTAGGGCCAACTGGAACAGAGCCTGGACTGTCCCAGCCACCTCCTGTTTATCTCACAATGTTCCATTCCCAGCACATCCTACAGGTATTCTTGAGAATTACAAGTCAGAAAGTGGGGAGAATTGGGTTGGCCCACTTCCATTCAGAGAACTGTCCTGCAGAAGTGTTTAGAGGTATCTATTTTAGCATTACTCATATCATCACACATTAGTGTCTATAGCTCCACCATTTCTATCTAAGCTCACTCTGAGGTAAGAGAGCCAGGATTTTAATAGAGAATGGACATACCTTAGCTTGGTTTGAGAGAATAACTGTAGTTGGGCAGCTAAATAGTCTCCCCTGCTTGTCTTCTGCTTGGACAGAGGCCTCACTCATTACTAGGTAATTTATATCCATGTAATCTGGAAAACCGTGATGCAGTTGAAGCATGAGTTATGATTTGACTAGAGGAGTATTCTTCTAATCACCTTTACCTTCAGAAAGTCTGAAAAATGGGCCATTTGTCTAAATAACTGAACTACTCGTTTTACTTAAGTCTTAAAAATCACTTTATGCTGTAAAAATATATTGCTTTTAATACATAATAGTTATTTTTTTCTTCATGTGAGTGTGGTAAAAGAAGCAGGAAAATAATCTAAGATGTATCTATTAAACAAAAATGTTTTTCTGCAGTTCTTGAGAGATCCCATGATCCAGAGTCAAAGGTGGGAGCTTTGGAGCAAGTGGAGAGCCAAGAAAAGGATCCAGAACTGGGGCGGAAGGTGGAAAGGGTCTTTGAGTGCAGCTGCACTGCGTGGGAAGACATATCTGATAACCGGGAAACAGCTGTTTGAATCAGACAGTGAAACCTCACTAAAGGGAGAAAAACGGAGACCACTGCTGATGGGAGAGGCCATGGCTACAGTGTCTTGGGTAGAGGTTTAGTCACGAAGGCTAAAATGCTTAGACAGAAATCTCTGGGTTCAGGCTCGAAGAATTGGAGACCGGCAGCTACAAATATAGCAAGTGTGTTTCTGCTGGCTCTCAAAATACACTCTTAGCACCTCTGAAGTGACTGATACTATATGAACATCACACAATATTGTATACAGTCACTAATCTGAATTTAGTATTCAAGAAGGATGAGGCATACAATGATGGTCAATTATAATATTCTTGATATTCATGATTTTGAAATCAAAATAGCTATACAACTTGCAAGGAAAGAGCCCATGTGTTTTAGGCCAGTGACAACGGCTATGCTTCTTTCATCTGCAAGAGACACTAAACTGAGTGGGATGGAGCTAAACAGCCTAAGAGGCTTGATGGTAAGGATTCAATTTTTTTTTTCGCCGAGACGGAGTCCAGTTGTGTTGCTCAGGCTGTAGTGGCGTGATCTTGGCTCACTGCAACTTCCACCTCCCGAGTTCAAGCAGTTCTCCCTGCCTCAGCCTCTGGAGTAGCTGGGATTATAGGTGCCTGCCACCACCCTGGCTAAATTTCTATTTTTTAGTAGAGACAGGGTTTTGCCATGTTGGCCAGGCTGGTCTTGAACTCCGAACCTCAAGTGATCCACTTGCCTTGGCCTCCCAAAGTGCTGGGATTACAGGTGTGAGCCACCGCACCTGACCTGCAGGGATTCAATTTTTAAGCCATTGTCAGGATTTGTTGATTTGGTTTTGAGGTGGGTTTTTTTTTTTTTTTTAATATGACAGTCAGATTTAGTTAGAAGCTAGGAATTTTAGAGATTTACATAAATTTAATTGAAAGAGACAGCAGTTTTAGATAATTAGTTTTCTGAATTTTTATCAGGGACTTCTTCCTGTAGTTTGGGAAATCTTAATAAATGATTTCAGATATTCTTAAAGTAACATAGAGGACTCAAATAGTTGTTCAGATGATTTAAATGTTGTAATTTTACTCTGTTACCTAACATTTTAAATTATTTCTATTGTTTCTTCTCCTTTAACTTCGAAACAGTGGAAACAGTAACTTCTAAGAATTGAATATTATTGAATCCTTTCTCTGATCCACCTACTGGGTTCGGTATTTAAAAAACACTAATTATATAGTCAGATAATCTTTGTTGGCCTTTAGTGTCCATTGAAATATCTACTAAAATATTTTCTCTATTTACTTTGATCTTTTTGTCTTTTTTTCTCTGCATTCAGAATCATTATCTTCTACCTGTTCTCTAAGACAGTAATTTGATTTTTGACAGTGGCTATCCTAACCCTTGCTTTTATAATTGATCTATTTGGTCTGTAATGGTGCTTTTAAATTCTCAATTTACTGTCTGTCTCATTCTTTAAAAAAATCACATATTTGGATTCTAGTTTTTCTTGAATTCATATGCTTATTAAATTCTTTTATAACGAACTCCTCAAAGGCAAGTTGTCTTCTAATCCTTGGGTAGTTTTTCTTTACATTGGTTTCCTCTTATATTTTCCTTTATTTCTATTTCTTTTCCTTATTTTTATTCTGATGCCTATTTCTTTTCTTCTCTTTTTTTTTCCTTTCTTCTCAATTTTAAACATATATAAACATATATGCTATTCTTTTAATCTAGTGTATTTTAACAATGGGAATTCTTCAGACCAACTGTTAGCTCTGACATAGGGTGGATGAATATTTTTGACACTGTTACCACTAAGGATGATACTGAAAAGACATTTTCATCTTTTTTTTTTTTTTACTAGATTGAATATAACTTTTTGCCATGAGACAAAATATCCTTGAATCTACTTTTTAGGTTCCTCTTAAGAACGTTTCAAAATTTCTCTATAGCTCAAAGCATCAAAGGAAGAACCAATTTTAATTTGACTTTGCTTTAGTCTCTTATTTTCTATAACCAGTTGCTGTCTCTCCCACACTTCCTCCTTAGAACAGCTGCTCTCTAGCCTGCTTCGTTGACAGCACCAGCAAAGTGAATAGGTCAGAGAACAGAGGTGAGAAAGCCAGCAGTGTGGGTTGTACCTCCCTATGGAGCCCATTAATGACACACGGGCTCAATCCACCATCCTCTGCTTTTCTCTCCAAACTCAAATACTTTCTGAACTTCAGCTGTCATCATCCTACTAATTACACCTACTTTTACAACTGTAGCTATAATGTCATTATGAGAGTAGCTCATCTTCACATGTGAGCTCCTTTCATAGAATCAAAGATTATTGCAGGCAGAAGCTGAGTCCACTGTGCCTTATCCCCATCTTTGCATAGCAAGAGTGACCTTTACTCCAGTTGGCAACAAGTTCCTCATCTCCATCTGCGACCACCTCAGCCTGGACTTCATTGTCCATATCACTATCAGCATTTTGGTCAAAGCTGTTCAATAAATCTCTAGGACGCTCCAAACCTTACCATATCTTCCTGTCTTCTGAGCCCTCCAAGTCTTTAGGAAGTTCCAAACTTTCCCACATTTTCCTGTCTTCTTTTGAGCCCTCCAGACTGTTCAAACCTCTGCCTGTTACCCAGTTCTAAAGTTGCTTCCACATTTTCAGATGCGCTCATGTCACTGAAGCTTACACAGTGTCGGGGAGAAAAGTACAAAATGAGACTGAACAACAGGCAGGAAGGTCAACTATTCAGGACTTAAAGATCATGTTAAAATGTGTTTTTTAATTTTAAAATTTATACTAAAAGAAATACAAAGTCATATTAAAAAGGTCTTCTAGGACCTTTTAAATGGCATATCTTTCAATGCAGTCAGGAACTAACGTAAAACTTGTTTTTTCTCTTTAGGACTGTGATCAACATACTCTGAACATGCCAAGTAACCAAAGACTTGGGAAGGCTTGGGTGTATTCAGTATTACAAAGATGTGAAAAGAAACAAACTGGGTCTGTGATTCATTTCTTCTGGATCTCAGAATAGCATTCTTTGTATTAGGTCTTTATCCCAATTGCTGCACGGCTTGTTGATCTGTACATAAGGGATACTGAACATTGATTAGGCCAGTGAAAGATAGATCCTGTTAAAGGTGGCTAGGGTGAACAAAGTTAAAAAGGTAAAATTTTTAATCATGAAATTAGAGAGGTACTTTTTCTTACCCATCTTAGAAGCAGTGGAGCCAAGCAGTTATATTCCCTATTACATTTGGCATCCTGGATGTAGTACCTTTCCAAAAGCTATTTATGGCATGACCAAAAAGAGCCAGCTTGTGACTAATTCGTAATATTTTAAAGAGAACTAATATATATTTTCGTTTTGGCAAAAATAGAAAACATGGAAAATCTGGTCCAACTGATTTTCCATTTTTTTCCAGGAACAATTAGCCATAAACTGTTGTATAGCTTTTAGGGCAGCACCCAAGGGTCAAGTGATTCTCTTCAAATTGAAAGCATATCATTCTTTTCAACATCATTGGTACCGCAGCCAAGTTTCTGGGCTTATGTCACTTTGCCTAAAGTTCCAAGAGGGGTTGATTTCACTTCAAGCATGTTCTTGATATTTCTTCTGGGCAACCAGTGTGGTGTGATTAGATTGACTTTCTGTAAATACACTGGAGAATTTTTGTGGAACCCAAGTCTGTTATTGAGATGAAGCATTTGCTTCTAATCAGGTTGTCACATGATTCAGTACACAACTGGCTCTTCCCTTAGTTGTTGTTGTTGTTTTTAAATACAGATTTGCAATGATTTCCTACCTGACATTCTGTGAGAGTAATTTTCCAGAGTTTGTATAGTTGCCATGCCTTGAAAAGCAGTATTTACCCATTGACAAAAATGCATGTGAATGCATTGGATTGACCTGTTGAAATTTCAGTTTTTAGAGTCATATTAATATGGCATTTTCCCTTAAAATTTCCAAGCATCATGGCATTTGTGCATTTATTTGCGTTTGTTTATGTATTCCTAGCACCTAAATACTCTGAAGTGTGTACTTTCTGATTATCCCTGCCTGTAGAATTCTGTGTAATTTTCTCACTCTGTCTCCAAAATAATTCAACTGGAAATGTGAAGGAAGGAGGAAATGTGATTCTTTTTTTTGCTTTAGCTGCAAAGGAGGTATGGAAGAAGATCATGGAAAGTTGGACAGAACATAGACAAGTGCAGTAAAGAATGAAAACCTGTATTCACAAACCATATGGATCTAGGAGTAAAAATGGTATTGATGATTATTATTTTGGCTCTTGTAATCTGCTATTATGGAACCTGAATACCTTTCTTTGAGACAGTGTCTTGCTCTGTTGCCCAGGTTGGAGTTTCGTGGTGTGATCAGGGCTCACTGGAGCCTCACATTCCTGGGCTCAAGTGATCCTCCTGACTCAGCCTCCCAAATAGCTGGGACTACAGGCATATATCACTACCATGCCTGAGTAATTTTTTTAACTTATATTTTGTAGAGACAGAGTCTCGCTATGTTGCCCAGGCTTGTCTTGGACTCCTGGCTTCAAGTGATTCTCCCACCTCAGCCTCTCAAAGTACTGACATTATAGGCATGAGCCACAGCACCCAGCTGTGAATACCTTTTATGAAGTACACAAAAATGATAGTATTTGTAGAGCACACTGAGGTAAAAGCTGGAAAAGATTTGAAGGCATTTATGTAGTATTTGGTGACATATAATTATAAAAACCAAAATGTAAAAGTTTAAATGTAGATTTTACCAAAATGTAGATTTTGGTAAAAATTTGTGCTGTTTTGCCAAAATGTAGATTTTGAAGAAATTGAGCTTGCTTCAATTTCTTCAAATTTCTATTTTAGAGAGTTACACATAATTTCCATTTCAGTGATTATCTGTCCAAAATTCCAATAGATGCCATCATCAATAAAGTGTTTACTCAAATAGTTAATAAAGTTAAAGAATATTTTTACAACCATTTAAAGACTTTGACAATTGAAATTATATTTTGTGTTTTATTTTAATTTCCCCCCTTTCATTGATGAATGTAATATTAAAGACTTTTGCAATAATATAAGTTGATTTTGGATTCCAATTTGCCTTTCTCACATCAAGAATTTCAAATTGATAAATTTTTGAACAATAATCTGTAATTATTATGCATGCATTATAAGAGCAATAACCCTACAGCAATCTTGGATGCCTTTAAATGGTAAATTAGCCAAAATGCAAAGATGAATATTTGGGAACATCACTTGCAACATTAATTACAGGAGCCCAAAAGAGGTTCCCATCTTTCCCCACCCTCCACACTAGCACTCTCTGGACACCTGAAACAGAACCTTCTCCAGCAGTTCCCTGACGCCCTGTCTACAATGGCAGCACTGGGCAGCAGCTGTTGAAGTGGGTGCCCTGGGAGAACAGTACCTCCTTGGCTCACTCAGAGCAGAGAAGCAAGTGCTGGATTCTGCTCCCATTTTGCTGTCAGCAGTTATCACTAGAAACCACCTTTAGAGCCACTTCTCCTGGGGTGACCTCCTGGGGTTTTCAAATTAGGCTGCTGGTCATAAAAAGATTTTGCCTCACTTCCTATACCACTAGGTCCTGGCTTGGCCACTAAGGGCTAAGTGGAGCATTTCCTTGCAGAAACTTGTAATTTATTTGCACTAGTGTGCTAAAGTATAGGGATTGGGCCAGTTCTTTCTTATAACTAGTAGTACCTTCTCTGTGGATGGAAGTAAGAGGGCGCCTAGGCAAGGTGCCTGCAAAGTTATGCTAGTTCCTTTGAGAGTGTAGAGAATATTCTCAGAATATAGAATGGGAAATTGAAGTCAGATCAAGGACAAAAGTTACAGGATAAAAGTTTGAATTACAGGGCTCTAAGCAACAAGATGCTTCATCTTCTATATCCTATGAATGCTACCATTCTCTACAGTAATAGAAAAGAACTTGTCAGCATCTGCACCCATCTCTTTCTGTATTTTTTGAGTTATTCAGTATTTCCGTGTTTTGCTGAGAGTTCAAGGTGAAAGTCCCCATCATTTCATACCTGGACACGCCTACATTCTAACTGCACGCTCCTCCATTCCCCAATGTGCTGTTTACACTGCAGCCAGACTGATCTTTTCCAAATACAGACGGAATCAAAACTTTGCAAATACAGACCAAATTAAAACAGCTGACTGAAAACCTTTCAAATCTCACTATTTTTCTTAGGAAAAAGACAAAAAGTGCTTAATATGGCTTTAAAGTTTTTATGTTTTAGTTTCTGCCCAAGTCTCCAGCCTTAAAACATTCTACTCTCCTCTGGCTGTGCAGCCACAGTGACCTCTGTCATGTCCTTGAACATGGCCTGTACCCTTCTTTCCTGCCCACAGTCTCCAACACACATTCACCTTTCAGAGCTCAGAACATATGCCATCTAGAAAAATCCTCAATCCAGTCAGGCTCTACTGTTTTATATTTTCAAGACATCATATGCCTTTCCTCCGGGAGACATCACAGTTTATAATCATACATTCATAGGTGCCATGATTCGTTTAATCTCTCTTGCTCCCTACTATAAGCTGCATGAGAGCAAAAAATTTGCCTCTTTTTGTTACTTACTCTAGATTGAGAACTGACGCCTAGTAAGCACCTGACCAATGGCTGACGAGTGTTGCTAAATATCTGAAAATATGGGTTCATTAAAATTTACCAAATCCAAATCATTATATGAATAATTTAGATACTCTAGAAGCATACTGAGAAGATATAATGCAAGTAGAATGAAATATACTTAATGCCTATTTGAAAAAACTTCAGACAACACCTTCCTATTTTTGGTTTAGATTTTTTTAAGGGAAAATTAAAGCTATTACTTAAGTAATTCAGGTCACAGATTTTTTTAAAAAGTACCAAATTCCACTCTTATGTGAGACTGATAATGACAGGTAGGAGTGAATGTGTTCTATATGACCGAAATAATTGTCTCTGTTATCCCTTTAACATGTGGTTGTTCCTGCAATGGTGTGTTTGTGTGTTTGTTGTTTTACATGTGCCTGAATGTTTAGGGAATCCTCCAGGATGTCTGAGTGTAATTAAAGTATGACATAAGCATTTTAAAAATTAAAAATGAAACAATTAAATCTCTGCTTTTTAAATGACCTGTTCCATGTTAACAAGATTACAATTAAGGATGTGGAGAATATGAAGAACCGTTAAGTTGAAATCTATCAAGCTTAGTAGCCATGTAGCCTGGCTGACAGGCTGGGTTGATTGCAGGCTTAAGTTGAACATGGGACAAGGATTGTGTTCTCTCCTTTTCCATAGTGTTTGGGCCTTTGGTGAGGACAGTGATCCCTGATGCCTTCTTCTGCTTTTTTTCATTGTTAACATAGGCAAGAGGAAGGGAGAGTAACTCATATTTGAAAGACCAGTTCAAAATTAGAACAGATATCTATTACAAATGATTTGGCCTCAGGGGATTGGAGAAAGATGCAGAGATGAGGGAAACATAAAACCAAAGGAAACGAGGCATCTGGAGAACCCAGGAACTCTTTGGACAAAAGTATGAAAGCAGAAACTAAACATTTGTTCAAGGGCTTGGATGGTCCAAAGCAATAAAACATAACTACCTTGAGAAAAGAGAGAAAGAAAAAAATGTGATAATATCTAGGTCCAGGTTAAAATATCAGACTATGCTCGTGTGGCTCAGATGAAAGTTGGAGATGAAAAATATTTTGTCAGAAGCTTATAGATGTGGAAGGTTGTGGTGGTGATGAGCTTCCTCTTTTCAGCCTAGCTCTGTGTTCAGCTGATTCAGTAAAAACAGTGCTTGGGGCAAAGCCTAAATGGCAAACCAGAAAATGGGGCATTTTGAGGGCGACTTCTAATTGGTCTGAATCCCCACAGTTCAAGCCTCAAACTGCTTAGAAGGTGTTTTTGAATTTTGAGTGATGATCAAAGGATATCAACTGTAGGAGTTCAGTAGTGGGATAAAGAAGTTGCTTAATAGGGTTGCAGTTAGAGAGATATTAGAAGGCATAATTCAACAGATGGTGAAATTATATAAGTCTGACCTTTGGTGATGATTCTTCTCTGAAAATGGTTTCAATCAAGGACAGCATAGACGACTGTGGTGGCCCAGGAAGCAGAGAATGGCTGGAAAAGAAAAAAAAAAGTGGCATCTTGTTTGATGTTATAGACTAGAGCTCCGGGTTTTCCAGTAGTCTGATGAGAGAGAGCATTTTACTTAAAAAAAATTGTGAAGGCGTTTTAAAGGAGAATCCCCCCCAGTTCACCGTTTTATTGAACGGAGACTTCAATAGTTCCTCTATGTCAGCCCATGTGTTGGTTGCTTTCACAGGGATTTCCTCATGAAACTAATTTACTGCTTAGCATACTCTTTCATTAAAACATCACATAAACATTTTTAACAAGTTAAAGATTTTGGCAAGCAACTTGTTTGATGACAGAGGCTTTATGCTGTTAGGTCATGGTAAACTGTTAAATATATTAAATGAACACGTTCACAGCAGTTTACTCATTCTTTCATTCCCTGACGCAGCAAATATTTATTGAACCCAAATGTTAAGAGCCAGGAAGTATTTTTCACATTAGAAATTTCAAAGTGATTGAAACAAGCAGAGAGGGGCACTTAGACAGGTTGGAGATAATTATTTTCAGGATGGTTTTCTACAGTAGGTGATGCCTAGGGCAGGGAGTGTTGGAAGTGGTCTAGGAGGATGGAAGAATAAACGGAAGGTATGAAAATAGGAAACAGCAAAAGGCTAGCCTTTTGTACTCCAGTGTAGTGTTAGTCATAGGCTGCAGGGCTCTCCTTGTGGGCATAGGTGCTTAACTTTCAGAGAGCTGACACCTGTAAGCTGAGGGGAAGTCTTTGGAGAAGGGGAGCTGCTGGAAGCCTTTTGTAGCCAACACTCATAGAAGCTGGGGATGGTGCATTGACCCAGTACAGGGTATCTGAGTGGTGCACCAAAACAGCATCGGCCAACCACAAGATTGATTGGAAGATGAGTAATAAAGATATCAATGGTGATTCCTCTTTCACAAAGCTTGAATACGGATGTTTCTCAGGCAGCATCCTTAGCCCTGTGTTCACAATTGTTATTTCTCTTTAAGCAAAGTTTACTCTCCTCTGCTGCGACTTATCACCATCTTCTGATGTCCTCATGACTCCCTCACCCATGGATCTAGCCAGGCTTTCTCCAAATAAACGTTTGTTTAAAGGGTAAATATACTAGGAATTCTCTGACTGAAGAAAGAAAAATACATTACAGGCAGAGAAAAGAGTTGTTCTAAGGCATGTTTACAAACTAGGACAAGGAATTTCTGTCATAGTGGAAGTTCAGGAAGTGTTTTTCAGGATGAAAAACAAGTGAAAATGTGCTGGTTGTATCTGATAATAATGCTAAACATATTTTTTTCCTAAAACAAAACAGTTATTTTTGTTCAGCTCAAAACAGACTGCCAAGAATGCTCCCCTCTTTACCTATTGTTTCCAAGAGAGAAAATCTGACATGTTTAATCAATGGACTGAAAATGACGTTTCCCTCTTCTTCCCCAGGCTGCTGCTCTTGCTGGATGTTGGGGCAAAAGACAAGTCGGGCTTGGAAGGGTGTCCTAACATTTGCAAATGTCCATTTTTCTGTCCAAGCACAGAGAAGGTAAAGAGCCAAGAGGAAATGGTTAGAAGGGTGATCTTGGCAAGTCTTTTACTCCAGAAAGAGGAAAGAATCTTCAGAAAGAGGAAAGAATCTTCAGAAAAAGGACAAAAGTGCAAAAAGATTTTTCTGAAAAAAAAAAAAAGAAAGAAAAAGGGCAATCCAGCTTAAAAATCTTTGATGATAAGGAATTCTCTAGGGATAGTTAGCTAGAAAAAACATTCGACTGAGCTTCAGAAACAAGCCCTCTGGAAACTGAAGGACAAAAACACTGGCTGAACATTCCTGGCAGTGAGCTACAGATGACGTAACATAGCACCTACATCTCCTTAGCAATTTGTTCTACTTTGCACTACATTAACAATTCACAATAAGAAGAGTGGAAAGTGTTAAGAAACTACCATTTTGAGCCTCTGACATCTCAGCTACCATGCAAGCTGTTTCCTATACCCTACTTCATTTGATCCTCAGACTGTCTTGCTATCTTCTTTGTAAAAATGAGGAAACCAGGGCTCAGAGATTCAATAATTTGCCGAATATATTTATTGAGTGGCATGTGCTTCCATCTATGCTTAAATGTAATTAAGTGTACCTAAAGGCAAATATCCTTCTTCATTTTCCACATATCCAGGATTTTAGGGATGATAGGATTTCTCTGAGTTATTGTCGGTGATAAAAAAGAAACTTTTCATGTTAGGGTCATTGGAGGATAGAGCAATTATTGTGTAAGACACACCACTCAGAGTCTATGCCCACCTCATTTGGGGCACTCTAACAATAAACACAGGCCTTTTGGCCTGGTGGGCTAGGTAGTCCCAGTGACGGCCAGCCTCCTCATTTGGTTATCTGTGGAGTAGGAGGGAAATTGAATATACATCTTCCTCTTTTTTCCAACAACAAATCTTAAGTGATTATCGCTAGTTATAGCAATAATGGTTTCTAGTAGAAGAATAAATGGAAAACAATGTTTGATGTATTTGAATAGTTAGTTGCATTTTTTTTTTTTTTTTTTGAAAGCTTTGAGAGTTACTTGATTTGTTTTTTATTCTTTTGACTTGAAATTGAGAGGCATATTTCTACTTCTTCTTTTGACTTTTAAAGTTTAAAATTCTTCTACCTTTTGTGACATAGAGATTTAATATAATTACCTAATGATGTATTTACCTGTTTAAGGTACTTCAACAGCTGTTGGTATGATGGTTTCTGTGAATTGGTAGAAAGAATTTGAACCAGTAGTTATAACTTCTCAAAAATCCTCTGTCTTAGTTTGGGCTGCTATAACAAAATGCTATAGGCTGAGTAATTTATCAATGACAAAAATTTATTTCCTGTGTTTTTGAAGGACAGGGAGTCCAAGGTCAAGGCACCAGCAGATTCAGCATCTGGTGAGGACTTGCTGTGCTTCAGAGACGGCGCCTACTTGCTGCATCTTCACACGGCAGAAGGGGCAAATGCTGTGTCTTCCCATGGTGAAAGGGGCAAACATGCTCCCTTCACCTTCTTTTATATGGACATAAATCTCATTCACGAGGCCCTCGTGATTTAGTAATTTCCCCAAGGTCCTACCTCTTAAAACTATTGCATTGCGGGTTCAGTTTCAACAGATAAATTTAAAGGGACATGAACAGACCATAGCACCCTCCTTATTTCACTTAGGAGTATATCAAGCATATTCAGCAAGAGAAGCTGAAAAGGATGACAGTCCTCTAGTTTAGGCATCACAACACCTTTATGAGGCCATTTTCCCACTTATTGCTCCATTGCAGGCGATCCATATGATCTGGGCATCCCTCTTCTTGAGCAGACTGTGGCTATCGGAGGACGTATTGATAGTGGCTTCTCCTGGGCCATGGCGTGACTGCACAGGTTTCTTCAAGACTTCTGCCTGGAAGATTCAGAGGAGCAAGTTTGGTCTCAGGGTACCACCAGCAGGATGCATTACTATGGCCACCAGAGCCTGTGTTTGTGACTGGGGCTTATTCTCCTAGAGTGCCCCTGCTGTTCCTGTTTTTCAGGGGAAAGTCTGCTTGGCCCGTGTCTCTCCCTGAGTTCTACACTTACCTTCCATTAGCCCATTTATTTTCTAAATCTTCTCTGAGGTGCTGTTATCTTACCTAGGGATAAAAAACTTACTTATGGAGAAAAATGCTATATTAATTCTGGAAATAAAAGCATTTTCAACTTCAGGCTTAAAAATTATAATTTACTGCACATTTTAAAGTAAAACACATACAACATCTAATGTAAATATATTTTATATGACTTTAGTGTTAGCCTTCACCAATATTCTGTATGTAATTCTGAATGGTTAGGTTGTCAGTGCTAGCCTTTCCTCATTTCCCTGGGTGAGATAATTATGATGGGAACTGGAAGAAATATTCCACATGGCTCTTTTCTCTGAAGTCAGACTTCTCATCTTGGCATAATCAGTTCTTGGTGATCAGACCCCTGCCTCATTGTTTGTATAATAGTCTCTGATTTATGATACAGCCAGTGACTCCCAGGGTCTGTCTCTGTTTTCTGGCTCTCATCTCACCACTTCTCACCTGTCCGGTCCAACCTTCAGGACTCAACTTTGATAATTCCTTTCCCATGACTATATGACACATCTCACTCTTTTTTGTTTGTTTGTTTTTGGACAGGGTCTCCCTTTGTTGCCCAGGCTGTAGTACAGTGGCGTGATCGTGGCTCACTGCAGTGTCGACCTCCCAAGCTCAAGCAATCTTTCCACCTCTGTTTTCTGAGTAGTGAGGACCACAGGTGTGTGCCACCACCCCTAGCTAATGCTTTTTCAAAATTTTAAATAATTAATTAATTAATTTTTGTAGAAACAGAGTCTCTCCATATTACCCAGGATGGTCTTGACCTCGTGGGCTCCAGTGATCCTCCCACCTTAGCCTCCCAAAGTGCTGGGATTATAGGTGTGAGCCTTTTCCAGCACACATCCCACTCTGAATTCCTCATTAGGTTCTTCTAGTGTGTGTTACTCTCCATTGTGACACCCCTGGTCATAATTCTTAGACATTACGGCTTGTCAGGCACAAATAAGAAAAAGTCAGCACTCTGGTACCAGGTACTCACAAGCTACTTTTGTTGTTGCTGTTTTTCTGGCTTATTCCCATTCCTTAATCACAAGGCTCCTCCTCAGAATGCCATCTTACCTTGGTAAATGACAGCAGAGATTGATTTATAGCATTGTCATGTCACTTGCATGAGTTGTATTTGTATTGGGGTTTCCTGGTCTCAGTGTACTACTAGTTCTGTGGCATCTGTTTGGGTATTTGTTTGCATGCGCACGGTTCATTGGGGCTGCACTCAGGGTTGATGCTGAGTACACTAAAGATGGTAACTCAGTCCTAGGCTTATATTGTTGATCATCCTGATGGATGTATTGGTATGCAATTGACTGGTTATAAAGACATTACACAGAGATGTAACTATGAGCCTTTGACTACTAGAAGGATGAAGAAACATAATGGAGATATAATACTCTGTAAACTTATGAATGGTTTGTACATTTCTAAATTGGTTAATGCAGTCTTTCATTAAATTATTCAACAATCACTGGGCACATTAGATGTACCAAGCCTCTTTTAAGAGGGAGAATGAAAGTCAAATTAATAGACAGTTTCTTTCCTCAAATATCTTGAGGTCTAATGGAAAAGGAAGACATTATTTAATTTAGGTGGAGAGGCTTGATTCCCATTTTACTATGTATTCTAACACTTGTAGAAAGCATGCTTGCTCTTCAGATTTAGGCTTCTTGAAAGGTAGGAAGGGCGTGCTATTGGAGAATTCAGGAACTAGCAATACTTAGAACAGGCATTCAGGAAAGGGATTTCAGTTTAGGGTGGAGAAAGAGATTGAAAAGACTTGCCAATTCCCAGAATTAGAACGACCAGATTACTAGTGTTATTAGTGAGCTATTAATTGAGGTGGAGAAAACAAGGCAGAAGTTTACATAGCACAACCTATGCACAAATAGTTGGGCCAAAGGCAGGAAAAACTTGTTGTTGACATCATGTAGTATTTGACAGTTTATAACCTGTCACCTGTGTCTTTACTTATAAGCTGTCATAATTTAGAACTCATGCAAAATAATTTCTTAATACATTCTTAATACATTTTCACCTTAAAACTTTTATTTGAGTTTTACTATCATTTTCAAGCAGCAACAGCAATTATTGCAATTATTTACTCAGTGCTTAATCTGGGATGAGTCCCCCTGGGGACTTATATGGCTTAATATAGTCAAACTTACACTTTTGCTACCATGAGTGAGTACAGACCTTATCTTTAAGGAAGCAATATCATGTAATCTGTTAAGGTCCTGCTTTTATTCACTTTATAAGACCAATATATACAATCAGAAAACACGTACCACTGCTTCACAGGTATTGCAAGACAGAAATGGACAACAAAATCTGAGAGGTTCATAGCTTTATGCTAGTCATGCTAGACTTGCTGAGATTTTGGCAGGACAACTGATTGATTGATTTATTGATCCACTTTTCCTTCAAATATTTATTGAATGTCAGATATGGACATTGTGCCAGGAATATGGCCTATTTTTATTCAAGAGAAGGACAATATACATGGATTAGCCTAGTTTTTATCTAATAATTCCATGAAGAACCAGATAAGTTATGGTGAAAATGACTTATTAGGATTTTAGAGAAATTTGAGTGGTTGAGGGTGAATGGAAATGTGAGAAAAAGGGAGAACAGGATACCAAAAGGATATTATGGTCTCATTTGACTGAATACTTGTAATCATTCCAGAACTGTAAGATTATGAAATATTTATGGGTACCTACTATGTGCAAATTACAAATCACTGTATTAGGTACATAAAGCATATAAATAGATTTATTTTATTATTTTTTTTTTACTATCAGGAAGTTTTACGTCTAGTGAGTTGCATTAAACATATACGTAAATAAATATAACATGAGATGAAGTTTATCGAGTGTCTAGGAGTTATTTGAAAGAGTACATTTTTCCTGTTCAGGTATTTGGAGGCCCAGTGGAGATGTCATTTGTATTGGTCCTTAATTACTGGGTAGTTTTGGGGTCCATAGATACAGAAAGAAAGAGAATTACAAGTGAAAGGAGCTGTAAGCAGAATCATTAAGACAATAAATTAAAGGACACACATAGAACACAATTTGTTCTACTTGGCTAGAGTGCAGGAAAATAAAGTTCGAAATTCAAACTGGGGTCATCTTTAATGTCAGGTTGAAGAGTTCGACCTTTACTTACTTAATAGGCAGTGAAAAGTTTGCCTATCAATGTCAACACGTAATTTGTGTCTGGATGACGCAGCAGGACTTTATCAATCTATGTCATCATGACCTCTGAAATCCAGCCTTTGGTCGGGAGCATATGTTGATGTCCAAGGACTTTAGGATTAACTTCCCAAGGGAAATTTATATCAAAGCTTTAGATTTGATTCTTTTGAGAATTTTTATTTGAGGGAATATAAAATCTGATGTATTGTGTGTTGACTACAAATTTTAAAATAAATGGTGGAATGCTTTTGGTTTGCCAATTGCTGAAAAGTAAAATAATGACACATTAAGTAATGGAAATGTGGGAATTAAAACTTTCACAGAAAGAGCAAACAAACTCATCATTTCTTTCCTTATCTCTATTTCTGTGTCAGGCCCCCTTCCTGGCTCATGTCTTGTCCTCCAAGATGTCCTCAGTTGCCTCTATTTCAGAGCCTTTTTGTTTCCATGAGG
Organism: Cacajao melanocephalus; assembly: GCA_963573385.1. Classification (NCBI taxonomy): domain Eukaryota; kingdom Metazoa; phylum Chordata; class Mammalia; order Primates; family Pitheciidae; genus Cacajao; species Cacajao melanocephalus. Next base: position 132,231 of record CAUYLG010015913.1, read on the forward strand.
GGTGAGACACCATTTTGGAGCTTAGTAAGACACACTTGGCCTCAGTGTCTGAAAATAATTGGAGTAATTTTATTTGGTTTCTTCTAGGGGGAGAATCTAGAAGGTTCAGAAGTTGACCTGTTCTTTTCTTACCTTTCTGTAGGCCTTACCTTATTCCAAGTCCTGCTGGGGTTATGACCTTTCATGTGTTTCTCACTGTGTGGTGCTCCAGTAATCCACCAATTCTGCAAATTCTTGTCCTTGAATTTAGGATGCTTTCATATTTTTCTCGGAAAAAATTTTACCAGCTAACAGCCTGACTTAACTGAGTTCCATATATAAATTTATGCAGGAAGAAGAGGGAGAAAAATATGCAGGAATGAAAACAAATATTTGAATGCAGTGGAATAGCTTGAAGCACGAATCCAAGATATGTCAAGTTATAGTGATTTTTAAAAAGAACTTCAAATTTCAGAATACTTTATGATATTTTCTGCCTAAAACTCCAGGTTTGCGTCAGTGTCTTTCACTGTTTCATGGCTCATAGTGGTGTTTTGTGGTCTATAAATTTAATATGTTGTCCATGTTATGAATCCTGCACCCACATTAGCACACAGACAGCACATTAAATGCCACTCCCTGATTTTTCATGCCCTTTCCATCCATCAAGTAAGCCACTACAAAATATCTTTTATGTGTTAAGCACACTAGATACTCAATGGCACTACTTTTCAGACTTTATTGTGATAAAAATAAACTGGAGATATATTATGATGCAGATTCTGAGGTCTGGGTTGGGACCTGAATGTTTACATTTATAACAGCTTCACAGCTATGTTGGTAGAGGGACCACACTTTGGGTAGCAAGGCTCTTTGGGATTCTCTTTAATAAAGAACTCCTAATATAATGGGGTCATTAGGCACATCATCAAATATAAGGCAATCTGAACACAGTCATACACACATTTCATTGAGAATAGAAAGGAAGAAAGGATTCATTTTGTGGAGAGTCAGAGAAATTCAGAAAGTTTTCATAGAAGAGGAAACTTATTAAACTGGGCCTTGGAAGATGTGAAGATTTGAGCAGGCATGGAAGATTTTCCAGGTGGAAGGACTATATGTCAGAATCAATGGGCTCCACAGACCCAGGTGGCTGGGACTTAGGGTGCACACTGAAGAGGCTGGAGATAGGACTGAAAAGGGAGTCGCCTTAATTAGCGTAGTTCTTCCAGGATACACACAGAAACACATTAAGGAATTTTGTGAGAGATGGGAGATGAAAATTAAATCACACACACACACACACACACACACACACCCACACATACACACGATCCTGGTCAAAGTTGCCATAGTGCTTGCTCACAAATTAATTTTATTTTCAGAAAAACACAGTCAATTTTAACAGGGAATTTTTGTCCTTAAGCCATGTTTCAACTTTATAACTTGGAGTTTTTAAAGGAACTATAAATAACACACTTTGAAGAACTTTCATGAGTATCACTCTGAAAAACATACATAAGCTTTTTGAGATTCTTCTAGCAAGCTGCTTCAAATCTGCTCTACTTTCCTGGTCTACATTTTTGGGTATGGAATGAACCATCCTTTATGATTTGGCTCCAACTTACCTTTCTAGCATATTGCTTACTGTATTTCCCTTCAATGCTCTACTTTACCATCTAAGTGGAATATTTATCTTTTATTAATTGAAAAATAAATGCATGGAATACCTGCTATGTGCTAGAATATGTGTTTGACTCTAGGGATGTGGTTTTGAACTCAGCAGATATGGAACCTGGTTTAAAGGAGCTCATATTCTCATGGCACTGATAGATACTTACAAGTAAATGCAATAAATTGTGATGAGTATTATAAAAGAACAAAAAGTTACAGGGATCTTACTTACAGTGGGAATCAATGTACACATTCCTGAAGAAATGATGTTTGAGCTCCTGAAAAAATAAAGGGAGTTTTTCAGAGGTCGGGTAATGGGAGTTGGGGAGGGATAAAGAGAGAACAGCACATACAAAGTGAAGTATCCTAGCATACTGAGAAAGTGTGGAGCCCTCAAATCGTCAAATGATTGTGAGAAAGTCAGTATTATTTGATCTAAAAGTATGAGAGTGAGACTGGTGAGAAATGAGAGCTAGAAGGGGCCAGTTGCAGAATGCTTTGTACACTGTGTAATGAACATAAACATGCTGAGGGTAATGAAAACCAATGAAGAGTTTTAAGCAGGGAACTTACATAAAAAACTTTACATTTTGATATTATCATATAGGCCACAGGATGGAGGATGACTTGAAGGGGATGAAACTAGAGGTGAGAGATCAGCTCTTGCAATTGCTCAGGTGAAATATGCTGATGTTTTGGATGACAGTGGTGGCAATAGGAATGGAGAGAAGTAGATAATTTCACATAAGAGGATTTGGGGGAGTAGTGTGAATATAGGAGACAAAAAAGTCAGTGATGACACCAAGATTTCAGGTTTGGGCAGGTATTAGTATTATTATTTTTGAGACAGAATTTCATTATTGTTGCCCAGGCTGGAGTGCAATGGCTTGATCTCGGCTCACTGCAACCTCCGCCTCCTGGGTTCAAGCAATTCTCTTGCCTCAGCTTCCTAGTAGCTTAGATTACAGGCATGCACCACCATGCCTGGCTAATTTTATGTTTTTACTAGAGACGGGGTTTCTCCATGTTGATCAGGCTGGTCTCAAACTCCCGACCTCACGTGATTCACCCACCTCGCTCTCCCAAAATGCTGGGATTACAGACGTGAGCCACTGCACCCGGCTCAGTATTATTTATGAAGATAGGGAGCACTGACAAGCACTGTCTCTGAGGGGAAGAAGATAACTTCACATTCGGATGTATAATTGAGAGTCTCTTGGAAGACCTAAGTAAAGATGTAGAGTGGGAGTGAGCTATGTATGTTCAGAATTAAGTGGAGAAATATGGCTTGAAGTTATTAATCTGGGCACCATCAGGATATGGATGCAATTGAAAGCCATGGAAATAGATGATTGTTTTGGGGGAGTTTGTAGAGTGAGAAGGTTGAAAAGGCTGAGGACTGAGTCCTAGAGAACATGAACATTAGGTCATGAGAAAAAACAAAAAACTAAAAACAAAAAACCAAACGAACAAAAACCAAAGCCTATAATGTGGCTTGGGAATGAGCTACCAGTAGCAAGAGGAAAACAAGGAGAGACTGATTTCTTAGAAAACAAAGAAAGAGAGTGTTTAAAGAAGAAAAAGTATTTCTGTGGGTAAATAGATTTGAGTAGCCTTGAGATTGGCATCTGAAAAGTGTCTGTTCTCTTGAGGGCTTGATCTGTCCTGGGTGACCTTGGTCAGTGTTAAAACTCTTTCTTTCTCCTGCCTTTCAGCCCATGTTTATATTTTCAATTCTACAGAATTCCATTCGTGTTTTAAAATTCAGTTAAAGTTGAATCTGCTTTATGAAAATCTTTTTGATCCTTCATTCAGAGACACTTTCTGACTTTTATGTTCATCTGTCATTTTATATACCTTATGTGGTCTTTGTAACAGGCTACCTTTCCTTTCATTATTTGGGCATACATATCCCAATAATCCAGAAAGTTCCTTGGGTACAGAAAGTCTGCCTTGAATGGGAAGATAATAGCTCAAATTACGAGGATTACACAACTTGTCACATAGAGTTATTATTTATCTTTGCAGAATTTTAAGACACCCAACCTACTAATGTAGTCTAGGGCTCTGGGATGGCAGGAATTGCATTTCATTTCTGTAAATTGTTTTATCCTCAATGTTTAGCCCATGATATATAAGAAACTCCTGTTAAAAATGTTGTCGCATATTTTCTTTCACATTTTATTTTTTCCTCTGTTGAAAAAATGATTTCAATTATGTTCCTATTGGAAATTTTAGTATTTTTGACTAATTCTAGGTTGTGTCACGGCATTGTTATTTCATTATCTTCACAACTTTCAATAAACATGCATTTTTATCAACGTCCCCAGTAAGCAATAAAAGAGCTGATGTGGACATTTGTATCCATTGAACTAGTCTGCAAGTGCGATGACATTGTTACACGCTAGTATTCCCTTTTTCCGGTAACACTTTGAATGGGAACCACTTGAGCCATGGTGGTACTTATGTGGGTTTTTCTTGTTACAGTCCCATCATGGTTTCAGATGTCACTGACGGCTCCTTTAATGCCTTTAACTTAGTAATGTTTGATCACTTAGGTTCTATCTTACTTTTACTTCTTTCATCCGTAGCTTGAAAACCAAGAACATTTAAATTAATTATTCCCTTCTGAACACGTAGCTTCTCTCAATGGGGGGATAAGGGTAGACACTGAGGCTGGCAGCAATGACTCCCACCTGTAATCCCAGCACTTTGGGAGGCCAACGTGGTCAGATCATGAGGTCAGGAGATTAAGACCATCCTGGCCAACATGAAGAAACCCTGTCTCTACTAACAAAAGACACAAAAATTAGCTGGGCATGGTGGTGCGTGCCTGTAGCCCTAGCTACTTGGGAGCCTGAGGCAGGAGAATCGCTTGAACTCAGGAAACGGAGATTGCAGTGGGCCGACATCCAGTCAAAAAAAAAAAAAAAAAAAAAAAAAAACAAGGGTAGACCCTGGTTGTCTTTCTGGCTTCCCTTCTAAGTTCTGAATGCAGAACTTTCTGGAGGAGGTTAACTCTACCTCAAACATGCACCCACTTGCTCTTTATGTTCTTATAAGGACACAGGTACAAATTAGGGGAAAAAAATGCCAGCTGAGTTTTCCTTCCTTCATACCCCATCCAGGGAAAGAGACCTGACAGTATCTCAAGAAATCTTTCTATAAACATGCTCCTTTTTAATCCAGCCGTAAAGAGTTACATCCAGAAAAATAACTACTTGAAACCCTTTGCCCTATCTTCAGATTGCTGCCCAAGCTTTTGCCTTAGCTTGCTTCGACAAGAATAAACTGTGCAAAAGCTCTGGAGTTCTCAGGCAACGTGACTGCCTGCCCTGCTTGTTTAAGGTCATTAAAATTCTGGCCTTTGCCAAAAGACTTAGAGCACAGCCATCCTGTTCTTGAGTGAACTGTAATTTTGCTTAGGTCACAGACGTTTTAGTAGCCAACAGTATTGAGAAGGGTATTTTTAATGGTGTTAAGGATAAATGAGATGCAAAGGGTGAGTATGATAATTATAAAATTGTGTTTTTCAGGAAGATAGCCTGTGTAAGAAATTGCTAGTACATTTACACTTATGAATTATTGAAAATGAAACAGCCTTCCTATTATTCTGTCAGATGAAAGAACTTTATATTCCGAATGCCAATTTCTTAGATATTTTATTTTCTTTATTGGGTCCTAAAAGCTCTTCATATTTATCCTGGGTGCTTTTGTGGCTATGTCTGTATAGCCAAAAAGATATGATGAGTTGTTTAATTATCTGGTGAATTCAAGCCTGTCAGGACAACCTGTTAAAGCAAGAAAAGCAAAACTACTCTCAAGTCATCATTGTTTGATTATTCTGAATTGAAATGTCCAGTAGTTCTTCCATTTGCTTTGGTTAAGAAAAAAGAAGATCATTTTTATTTTCTTATATGAGTTATTTTCTTTATAATGAACTACAAAAATTGCATTCATATATTTGCTTCTTCAATATTACATGCATTATTAGTATGACTGAAAAAATAGAATATATTATGGTATATTTTTTTTAGTATTATGCTTAATTACAAAGGTTGAGAAAAGTTTTCATGGGGTTTTTTTTGGTAAGCAAAAGACAAGCTGATGTAATACAATATTTGTTTTTGAGTAATTCTGCATCAATATACATGAACCTATTTATCCTCATCCCTTCCAAACAGATTGTAATAGAAAAATAAGATACCTGTAGGTTATATCCAACTATTTAAGGTATGTTTTATTATTATTACTATTTTAATTTTTATTAGTATACTTTAAGTTCTGAGATACATATGCAGAACACGCAGGTTTGTTACATGGGTATACACATGCCATAGTGGTTTGCTGCACCCACCAACCTGTGATCTACATTAGGTATTTTTGCTATGCTATCCCTCCCCCAGCAACCCACACCTCAACAAACCTTGGTGTGTGATGTCCTTCTCCCTGTGTCCATGTGTTCTCATTGTTCGTCTCCCACTTATAAGTGAGAACCTGTGGTGTTTGGTTTTCTGTTCTTGTGTTAGTTTGCTGAGAATGATGGTTTCCAGCTTCATCCATATCCCTGCAAAGGACATGAACTCATCCCTTTTTATGGCTGCATAGTATTCCATGGTATATGTTTTTAAGTCAAAAGTACATTAATAATGTTTAGAGGGTGGACACAGGCATGTTTTGTGTATGCTCAATGGTGAGATACAGTGTCTCAGCTGGAGGAGATGCCTAGGCCCAGAAGGCATTGAGTGGTGCTGGTGAGGCAATACAGGGGCAGAAAAGGTAGCAGTGGTGGTAGCGTCGGTGACTGGTGGTGTACTACATGCTTAGAACCTTTTAAATGTTCTATTAATGTTATATTACTTAATCCTCCCATTTATATGGGAGGTTTTATAATCTTCATTTTAAATATGAAGGCACTGAAGGTCATCAAACTTGCTCAGGATTGCAAATTGATAAGTTGCTGTTGGAATTCAAATGCTATTTTTTTTTTAATTCCAAAGTTCAAATGTGCTCTGTTAGGTTTAGATCACAGTGCAGTTTCCAAGGATTGGGATACTTCAAGAAGATGGAATTATGCCAAAGTCATTTTTAAGTCCCGAAGAACTTTAGGACGATTATGGGAAACTTGCTTTATATGTGTAATTAATCTACTGGGACATATGCTAACTCTTGGGCATTTCATGGAACAAATTGTTTATTGAGAACTGAGTGCCAGGCATTATTATAGATGCTGAAAAAAAAAACAGTGAAGCAAACAGCTACTTCCCAACAACTCTGATGAGGATATTCTCAGCAGTACTGATTTAAGAAGTTAGTATTTCTGAGATTACTGCTAATGATTTTAAGGTTGCAACAAAATTTAAAAAACTGTCAGTTACATTTTATAGATTTGATAACCATTGGGAAATTGCAATTAAATCCACCCAGCAGTCTTTAGAAGGCAACACCACCAAGAAGTAGTTACTATGTCTTTCAAGCTTATTTGTGAATTCAGTTCATTTAACTAGATGACCATGGACTTATTACAAGTGCATACCCTGTGTATGTTCCATAGTGTGTCTCCGAAATCATACAGGTTAAGCAACCTGATGCTCACATCAAATAGCATGGCTCCCATCATTGTGTGTCCAGGACAGGTAGCATTTGTTTCTGAAATTCTAATTGTGCTTTTCATTTACAGCTACCAGAACTGGATAGTTTCATCAGACATCGTTTTGAATAGAAATCGTTTTGAATACACCTTGCCAGATTCCCATGGATAGCAGGTCACATTCACCTTCCTTCTGCACTTCCATTACCTCCAAAAAGTGGCAAAATTATATTCGTATGAGTTACCTTACACTTTTCCAGATGTATACATATATCTGATGTCTCTCTGGGAGCATTCAAAGCTTTGGTCAGAGCAGTGCTTGGGCAAAAAGAATCCACAGGTAGGAATATCCAACAATCTGCCCACTCCCAACCCAACTGTCTTCTAAGGGCGAATTATTCTTGTACATTCAGTAATGGTTCTTACTGCCAGCCCTGCCCTGAACAACTGATTCAGAATTCCGTAATTTCTTTCTTACGCATGATAGTAAATGTGGTTTCTTGGACTTTTTCACATGTACCTAGCAATTTGAACCTCAGTAGAATTAAAAAAAAATTCTTTCAAGACCTAAAAATTTGAAAGAATTAACAACTCCTGGAAGCAGACTAAAAAAAGGATTGGTAAGGGAATATATGAATTTGTTCTTGCTGGTGTTTCCAGAAGTCTAGAGGTGTATTTTTGCTCTCATGGTTTTACCTTTCAGCTCTTTCTCTAAGTTTGTTAAAATGACTACAATCCCAAAATGTTTTCTTCTCTAGTAAAGAAAGAAATATAAATTATTCTAAGCATCACGGCTTATTTAATATAATCTCAGTAACTCTAATATAAGTTGAGATAATGAGATAATGCCATCTAGAAGAAACATTAAAAAATATAAGAAGCAATTTTTTTAAACTTTAGAGCTAAGTAGCAAAGTTTCCCTTGTATGGACAGCTCTCATAAATTCCTACCCTTTCCTAATGCTACTAAGCAACAGATAATACAGTTTAGCAAACTGACATTCACCACTCTTTTATCATTTAAATGGCCTCTTTTAGTTAACAACAACAAAAAGTAAGAGAGAAGCCCTTTTAAATTCTTTCTATAAGGAAAACACTTTCATTAGAACAGATTTTTATCACAGAACTAAATCATTTTGGGGACTGCTTGTTGTTAAGTTTCTTTCTTACTTTTGTTTCCTCGGTGCTTAACGTCTCCTAAAATGTAATTCTCAGGGCCAGGCGCAGTGGCTCAAGCCTGTAATCTGAGCACTTTGGGAGGCCGAAGCAGGTGGATCACGAGGTCAAGAGATCAAGACCATCCTGGCCAACATGGTGAAACCCTGTCTCTACTAAAAGTACAAAAAAATTAGTTGGGTGTGGTGGCGTGTGCCTGTGGTCCCACAGGGGCAGAGCTGCCCAAGACTATAGAACCTTACTCTTGTGTCAGCATGACCTGTATGTGAGACATGGAGTCAAAGGAGATCATTTTGGAGCTTAAAATTTGACTACCCCACTGGATTTTGGACTTGCATAGGCCCTGTAACCCCTTTGTTTTGGCCAATCTCTCCCATTTGGAATGGCTTTATTTACCCAATATATACCGCCTTTGTATTTAGGAAGGAACTAGCTTGCTTTTGATTTTTTTTTTTTTTTGAGACAGAGTCTTGCTCTGTTGCCAGGTGCCGGGCTGGAGTGCAGTAGTGCAATCTCGGCTCACTGCAACCTCTGCCTCTCGGTTCAAGCAATTCGCCTGCCTCAGCCTCCCGAGTAGCTGGGACCACAGGTGCATGCCACCACGCCCAGCTAATTTTTGTATTTTTAGTAGAGACGCGGTTTCACTATGGTCTCGGTCTCTTGACCTCGTGATCCACCCGCCTTGGCCACCCAAAGTGCTGGGATTACAGACGTGAGCCACCATGCCCAGCCAGCTTGCTTTTGATTTTACAGGCTCATAGGCAGAAGGGACTTGCCTTGTCTTAGATGAGATTTTGGACTGTGGACTTCTGGGTTAATGCTGAAATGAGTTAAGGTTTTGAAATGTGAGGACGTGAGATTTGGAGGGGCCAGGGGTGGAAAGATATAGTTTCGTTGTGTCTCCACCCAAATCTCAACTTGAATTATATCTCCCAGAATTCCCCTGTGTTGTAGGAGGGACCCAAGATTAGGTAAAAGAATCATGGGATTAGGTCTTTCCTGTACTGTTCTTGTGATAGTGAATAAGTCTCATGAGATCTGATGGGTTTATCAGGGGTTTCGTCTTTTGCTTCTTGCTCATTTTCTCTTGCCACTACCATGTAAGAAGTACCTTTCACCTTCTGCCATAATTCTGAGGCCTCCCCAGCCATGTGGAACTGTAAGTTCAATTAAACCTTTTTTTCTTCCCAGTCTTGGGTATGTCTTTATCAGCCGTGTGAAAATGAACTAATACAAGGGCCATGTGATAGAGTTAGACCAGGAGATCGTCTTTGATCCTGTTCAACAGGATGTGCTGGAGAGGCAAGGTGACCGTACCACAGAGGACTGCTCACTTCTGAGCTGAGGGAGAAGATATAAGCAAATGGTGGAAAGATACATTTACTTGAGTCAAAGAAACTATTTGGTAGCTTTTCAAGGGCTAGAGAAGTGATCTTTAGGGACAGTCAGGAAGGGAGTCAGCACTAAACACCTGATAATCCTAGAGAAAACTAGTGCCAGCTGAAGACAGGAACAATAAAGTAACATTTTCCTTCCTCCATACCTAGGGGCATAGAACAGAATAAGTAGGGGAAGAGGGTATGTGTGCCTTGGTGCTCATCTATAGGGTACTGCAAGGATGCAAGTCTGCAAATTCTGTCCAAACACTGCAGCATACAGGGAGAGTGCCCATTACCCAGGCACTGGTTACCCTTTCTATGCTGCTGCCTTCTTCTCATCTGCTTTTCCCTTAGCCACAGCCGGAAGTGGTAGGCAGGAAGGAGCTGTTAGAGTGAAGATAACAGAATCCAAACACCCTCTTTCTCCAGTTGCCAGATTCCCACTGCAGCAGCACCAGTCTGGGGCATGGGGGTGGGGAGGAGGAGAAAGTTATTTGTAAATGAAGCTTAGAGTTCTGTTTATTACAATAGACCACGTCATCATTCCTGTGATAACTTTTCAGTGACCCCTCATTCCTCCCACAGTAAAAGCCAACATTCTTTTTTATGGCCTGCAAGCCTACTACTCAAGAATGGTCCATGGACTGGGCAGCATCAGCACTGCTCAGGAGTTTATTAAGAATGCCAAATATCCAGACCCATCCTAGACCCACTGTTTTATCGATTTTCACACTGCTGATAAAGATGAACCTAAGACTTGGCAATTTACAAAAGAAAGAAGTTTTTATATTTTTATTTTTTTAAATTTTACTTTAGGTGTATACTATATCCAGCATTTCTCCCCATATTATCCCTCCCCACCCCCCGTCCCTCCCCTAAGCCCTGCAACTGCATATACACCATAGAATACTATGCAGCCATAAAAAATGATGAGTTCATGCCCTTTGTAGGGACTTGGATGAATCTGGAAGCTGTCATTCTCAGCAAACTGACACAAGAACAGAAAACCAAACACCATGTGTTCTCACTCATAGGTGGGTGTTGAACAATGAGAACACGTAGACTCAGGGAGAGGAGCATCACACACTGGGGACAGTTGGGGGCAGTTAAAAGAAAGAGGTTTAAGGGGCTCACAGCTCCATACGGCTGGGGAGGCCTCATGATCATGGTGGAAAGTGAAAGGAACCATCTCACACGGTGGCAGACAAAAGAGAGCTTGTGCAGGGAAATTTCCCTTTATAAAACCATTAGATCTTGTGAGACTTACTCACTATCATGAGAACAGCACGGGAAAGACCAGCGTCAATGATTCAATTATTTCCCACCGGGTCCCCTCCCACAGCATGTGGGAATTGTGGGAGTTACAACTCAAGGTGAGATTTGGGTGGGGATACAGCCAAACTCTACTGAATCAGAATCTGCATTTTCACAAGATCCCCAGGTGATTCACATGTTCATTAAAGTTTGAGAAACTCCATGACCTATAAACCTCTACCCCTGGTTTTCCTTTTTGGCTCACACAGTAATTCTTTCAATTTTCCTACTCCAGCCATGTTCTTTCCTGAACATACTAGGTACATTCTTGCCTGAGAGCCTTAGCTCTGGCTATTCCCTCTTTTTTGAGTACCCTTTGCCAAATACCTATATACTCACTCCCTTTCATCTTTGTCTTTATTCCTCTCAATGAGACCAATGTGCAATGAAGCTTGCATTTAGAATTGTCCTCTCCATCTGCCAGCACTCCCTTCCTCTGCCCTGACTTTTTTCATTAACATATAACACCTTTTAATTTACTGTGGAACTTGCTTTTTATTATGTTTATTGCATATTTTTCCTGTGAATGTTAGCTGCACAAGGGTGGGGATTGTTGTCTTGTTGTCTGCTTTGCCTGCTGATGTTTCTCTGTTTTTTTTTTCTTTTTCTTTTTTTTTTTGAGATGTAGTCTTTCTCTGTCACCCAGGCTGTAGTGCAATGGCATGATCTTGGCTCACTGCAACCTCCACGTCCCAGGTTCAAGCAATTATCCTGCCACAGTCTCCTGAGTAGCTGGGATTACAGGCATCCACCACCATGCCCAGCTAATTTTTTTATTTTTAGTAGAGATGACATTTCACCATGTTGGCCAGGCTGGTCTTGAACTTCTGACCTCCAGTGATCTACCCACCTCAGTTTCCCAGAGTGCTAGGATTACAGGTGTGAGCCACCATTCCTGACCCTGTTGATGTCCCTTGAGTTTATAGAATAATGCCTGACACATAGTAGGTGCTCAATAAATATATCATGATATTTTTCAAATGATCAATTTCTCTAAACACTTAATGTGATTGAAGGGAAACAGAATCTCTGTAAAGCATCTTGTTTTATTGGCATACATGTTTGCACCATGAAGGCCGCTGGACAAAATTTGCAAGTTATTCTAACTGGGGAATATGGGCTTTTACTCATCTTCATGATTTTGGTGAAGGAAGTTTTATTTAAAATAACTTAATAAATCCTTTCATACTTACCCAAATGAACTTCTCTCCTGAGAGACTGAGAAAACACAAGAGATTTATCTAACACAATTTTATCAGTAGTGTCTAAAAATTATGTGCACTGTTTTTTTTCCCAAAGACACTAAAACTAACGCGAACTTTTATTTTCTGTTTCTATCCAAATCTGAATGTTTTGCTGTACAAGCTCACTTGTTCTTGGCTGACGAACCTGTTTCTAAGAAAGGCTAAATATGCTCATAAAGAAGACTCAAAGGGCTTCTTGGACAACAAATAATTGTTACAAAACAGCATTTCAATGAGTTAAGTGCAAGCAAATCAGAAACAGATGGACTACATAGTTACTGAGACTCACAAGTTTGAGAAACAAGTGAAAATGTCGTATGTTTTATATTCTCAAATATAAAAATAACATGTATAGTTGAAACAAAACTTTTCTAGTTTCTACCATGTTTTGACTCTAAGGTCATGTTTCCTATGTGCTTATTTTTTATTTTAGAAATGGAGTCTTGTTTTGTTGCCAAAGCTGGAGGGCAATGACATAATCATAGCTCACTGCAGCCTCAAACTCCTGGGCTCAAGTGATTCACTCACCTCAGCCTCCCAATCAGCTAGGAATATAGACACATACCACTGCACCTGGTTAACTTTCAAAAAGAATTTTTTTGTAGAGATGGGATGATCTTGCTATATTGCCCAGGCTGATCTCAAACTCCTGACTTCAAGTGATCCTGCCACTTTGACCTCCCAAAGTGGTGGGACTACAGGTGTGAGCATCACGCTGTCCACCTATGTGCTTTTCTAATAGGAAGTGTTTTCTATTTATAAACCTCCTTTTTATAGCACTTACAGGCAATTGAATTGTTCTACTTTCTCAATTTGGAACCAAGCTAAATATATTATTAATGTACTTAGGACAGTCTAAAGTTATTTATATTTTCTTCTATATTAATATGAAGATTAGCATAGCTTTTGTTTTTTGTTTTGTTTCAGTTAGTGTTTTTCTTTTTTTGGTCGCAAGAAGCAGAAATATACATAGATAAGTTTAAGAAATGGTTATTTTACAAAGATACAAGGACACGAAGAAATCCATGCACCTGAGCATAGTTATATACATGAGCATCTGCACAGCAGAGCATCATGGCAGATGGAATTGGGAAGCCACTAGAAATGGCTAATGGCTGATTTTTCTCATGAAGTTTTGCTCATGGCTCTTCTCTGTTCACCTGAACCATTTTTCCTCATTTTGCTGATTCCCATCCTTATAAATTCAGCTTCAAATGACCCATAGTGGCCCTGGTCTGAGTTTACTTTATAATTTGTCAACTCAGCTGCCATAGCAGTATAACTTAGACTCTTTTGTTTCAAATTCCAGAAAGAGGACTTTGCTTGGCCAAGCTCGTTTTTTGAGCTAGGTCACTGACCACTCAAACCTATGACTAGGCTAACTGGTGCAATTGTCTGTGGTTGAGGCAGCCAGGTTTCTGCAAAAGAGGGAAGTGTGTAAACAGGTGGAAATTTTGGTGGTTCAGGTTTCATTGTGCTAAACACAGACTCCAGGATTCACCAGTCGAAAGAAAATTTCCAGTAAAATATTTTTGCCAGTATCTTCCTTGGAAAATAAAATATTACTTGTTTCTCTTTTCAAGAATCAAAATGTTTTAGATTTTAATTTAGGATGCCAAAATTGGAAAGGGTGTAGAGGACTTTCAAAGTTCAAAATTTTGTCTAATCCATCTGGATTTTGAGAAAACAACAGCTCATCAATTACATGAGCATTCAGGGGATGTGCCTTTGGAGATAGTTTATTTTACTATTGTAAATACAGTTACTCTCTTTATCTTCCTAAGAGCCCTGAAATATTCCTTGAAAAAGTAATCTTTGGTTTCATACACGCTGATCTTATGAAAGGATTTACATTAAGAAAAAATAACAGACTGGGGAAACTTGGAGGAGTTCCAATGAAAACCTGATAACAATTGGAATAGGCTTTATTTTGCCTGGAGAAGATAGAGGAGAGAATAAATAATAACTTTAAATAATACATAATTCTGATGTAGGATTTAGTCAAAAATCTTCTCTGTCAGCAATTGGAGTTTAGGAAACCCTTAAAAGGGAGATAATAACTAGCACTGGAAGAAAGCAAGGGAAACAGGACCTGACTTCCAGCCTTGGTTTTGCCAGTTACTAGCCGGGCTACTTTGGTTACCTGGTGACATGATAAAACTTGGACTGCATGCCAGCTTAGGTCCTTTGTAACATTAAAGGTAAATCTAAGAAAGAGACATCCAGGGCCACTGGGCATGGCTCTACAAGAGGTTTGTCACACATTTCTAAGGAATGACATTCTGAGGATTCTCATTTTTATGTGGAATTTTATAAAGAATAATGATTTCTTCCACATGTTGTATGATGTTCGGCTCAGAATTTAAAGCTCAATCACCCATGCAATGGCTTTAATACAAGAAAAAGCAAGGGGAAGTCAGGTTCAGGTGACAAAGTTTGAGCTTGTGATTGAGAAACGGAGCTAGGTATATTTTTATGGCCCCTTGAAAGAAGAATAGACTCAAAACATTCCTATGTTGTATGAGAACTATTATCACTCAAAAAAAGATGCAAATTACTATGTCTGAATAATTGCTAATTATTGAAAAACAATATACCTAGACTTGAGACTAATTGTAAGAAAAAAAATTGGCAAATTTACCTGTGACAAAAATACAGATTTATCTGTCATAGCACTAAATGGATATAGCTCTAAAATACACAGGTTAAAAATTTTTACCCTACCTTTAGGCATAGTTATTACAATTCATTTCAAGAAAAACAGACATTTTCTCACAGCAAATAAAGCATTATGATGTAGTATCACGGTTTTGAAACAAGAATTCCCTGAAAGCAGAGCGCTTAGAATCTAGATTATAATATTGACAGCGTTTCAACAGCTCAAAAGTTGACTTGAGTAGCCATTTTCTCTCCCACAATAATGTCAACCACGGGCATCAGTTCACTTTTGTAAATATATTCATTGAATATTTGCATATTTATATATTCCAAGGACATTGTAAAATCTCAGCCTCTAGAAGAGTGAATCTCTAGCAGTCAGCCTTCTGCATAAGAAGTAGTGTTCTAATGAGAACACATGGACACAGGGAGGGGAACATCACACACCGGGGACTGTTGGGGGGTGGGGGGCAAGAGGAGGGAGAGTATTAGGACAAATACCTAATACATGTGGGGCTGAAAACCTAGATGACAAGTTGAAAGGCACAGCAAATCAACATGGCAGATGTATACCTATGTAACAAACCAGCACGTTCAGCACATGTGTCCCAGAACTTAAAGTAAAATAAAAGAAAAAAAAATTGTGTTTTGTAAGGTATAATTTGAGGGCCTAAGAAAGGCCAAACTATTTTCCATGTCCAAAGATAATCGCTATTTAAGTTAAGAATTTTTCTGTTTCCACTTATAGGGTGGAAAACACCTTTAACATCTTAGTAAGAATGGGGTTATTATAACAGTTTTCTTTAATGATAGGAGGGGCTTATGTGGGCACTTTTAGATCCTAAACAGTTGGTGTAAGAATCAGAAGGCACTGAAAATACATTATTCTCCTAGAAATGACTTGTTTGTATGTGTGTGTGTGTGTGTGTGTGAGGTATAATTTTATGATTTTATATATTACATAGTATTTTAAAAAACAGATACTTTTTATTTTATTTATTTATTTATTTATTTATTTATTTTTTTAAAGAAAGGAAAAGAGAGGAAAGAAAGTGAGAGTGAAAGAAAGAAAAAAAAAGAATGTACGAGAGAAAGAAAGAGGAAGAAAAAGAGGGAGAGAGAACAGAATTCTTGTTCTACTGCCCAGGCTAGAATGCAGTCTAAAAA